>OY284475.1:30377513-30686968 GCA_958336345.1 Dorcus parallelipipedus
AAATGTAAACTTAAGGGAAAAAAGTATCTCGGATTAATTAAACGTTGGGTTAGTCTTGCGGTTGACCTGGGGCTTGATGGATTTCTTCTGTAGAGTATTCCTCGCAAAATGCAGTCATGCGTCATATAAACATAAAGCCGATAACGTAAACATGGAGAGATAATGTAAACAAAAAGATGCCTCCGTCGTATGACTCATCCGAGATGCAGAAAACGTGCACCTGCACAAGCGGGCGTGTGCAAAAACTATGATTCATCTACGGGAAAAAACCAGCGAGGAATTACAACTTTCAAGGCAACAATTGACGTCACAAAACCCCTATAAAAAGCCGCTAGCGCAAACGCTAAAGGGAGTAGAAGAACAAATCTCTTCAGAGTGTCATCTAGTCTAGTAGTTTTTAGTGCAATACACATGTAAGTAATTGTAATCATTGTTAAATAATTAGTTAATAATAAATGTTTTGTTATATTGAGCTATGTCCCTAATTCCATGTTACTCCAAAAATTACCGTAACATCTTTGGTGGAGGCGCCTAAAATCCAAAATGTAGTCACTAATTTAATTCCCAAAAAATAATTTTTTTGGGTAAAGTTTTCATTAATTTTTTTTTTTTGGTAAATGTAATAATTCTATTTTACAAGAATTTAACGAGGTAATAAGAGGCAATGTTAAATTTTACTGCATTTGTGTTAATACGACGCGTATCTACTTTTCCGATAAATTATGATAATTATATAAATTTTTTTTTGCGTTGTTAAATAATTGTCGTGATGTTTAATATCAATTTAGTAACAATAATGCATTAAAATCTACAAGTACAAGTCACTTTTTATATTAACAGATCGGAAATTTAAAATAAAACAAAGTTCGTTTACGTGTCACGATCGCCCGTAATTATGATTGAAAATCAAAACGCTTCTATCACAATCGCTCTGGCGCGACAGACAAATAATACTCCACGATTTCCTAAATTCATTAGTCCTGAAATATTTATACCAGCAACGACAAATGTAATTAAATTTATAAAAAATTATGAAAAATGTGCTAATATTAATAACTGGCCAAATGTACATAAAATAAATTTTTTCGGTTCATTTCTTCATGGAGCTGCAAATATCTGGTATAAAAATTATCTTTCGGCAGTAGAAAATAGTAATAAAACTTGGAACGATGTTGTCCATGATTTTAAAAAAGAATTCGGAATTACATATTGTATTCGAGAACTTAAAAATCAATTAAGGAAACGATGTCAAAAAGAAGACGAGGATATACTAAAGTATATGTACGATATTTTAGAAATGTGTAATGATTTGAATCCAAGTATGCCTTTCGAACAAATTTTAGATTATTTTGAAAATGGACTACATCCTATCTACATTACTCAATTTTCGTTACTATCCACCCCGGATATGTCATTAAAAGATTTCAAAGCTCTTGTAGAAAAATTAAGTGACACACGAAAACGGATTGTAGAATCACAGTTAAGAAACCCCGAGTTATTTCTTCAAGGTACGCACGCACAAAATGCATCGTTTGCAGCAGTTAAACAAGTTGCATTCGCGGCTCGATCTAATCTAAATAACCGCGCTCGCAAAATCAAGGTCACCTGTTTCATTTGTAATAAGCCCGGTCATCTTTCTTATACATGTCATTATAAAAAATCAAATTTAATAAATAATAATTCGCGAAAATTCAATCATAACCAGGAGCAACCTAAACAGTTTGTTAGGGAACAGACTTTTTCCCCGCAACACTTTCGAGCTAATAAAAAGCAAAATCAAAATACGGCGTCACTAAAATCAAATCAACGTATTACAGTAAAACCTAAACTCGCTTCGAAAAATAAAGAAAAGAATTTGTACTCTTTTTCTTCGTCTGGAATAGTCACAATCCCAGCAACCTTAGAAAACCAATTCTTAAAAGTTATAATTGACACTGGCGCTCTACATAATGTAATTAATTCTAAATACGTTTCCAAATATATTCCTTTACAAAGACCCTTAAATATACTTACAGCTGGAAACGAACCAATAAAAGTAATCGGTAAAGCTTTCATTAAATTACGAATTTCTAAAGCACTTTTTCCTATAGAAGTCCTTGTAGTACATGATCTACCAAGACCCTTAATATTAGGAACTTCTTTCCTGCGGAAATCGAAAGCGATTATTAATTTTCCTCAAAATTATTTAGAACTTTGCGGTAATATACGAGTCCCATTATGCAAAGATATTACTAAATTAGATAATTTCTTATTACACTCTAAGAATTATAGGAATACTAAAATTAATGACATTAAAACAAACAGCGCTAAAATCATCCTTAAAACAGACGTTCTCCTTCATCCTAATAAATCTCAATTTATTGAAGTTGTTTCAAACAACAAATTAGGTACCACACCTACTATTAAGAATAATTTTGTTCCTCGAGACGATTTCCTGCTTTCAAAGAATTTAACAATTACAAAACGCCCATTTCAAACAAAAAATTGTTTTATGATAGAGTTAACAAATTTAGGGAAATTTCCCCAGAAATTATTTGCTAATACGACCATGGGATACCTTGAATCATTCCCAAATTCTACAAAAGATAATTCTGATCTTTTCCACCAAATAACCACAAGCAAAAATATAAAACCTTTATTTGAACGTCAACTCGATACTTTATTAGCTAAATTCACAGATATTTTTGCCTCAGATATGTCACAAATTGGCCTAACCACGATACTCAAACATCACATTGACGTGGGGGAAGCAAGTCCGGTTTCTAGTAGACCATACCGAGTGTCTCATAAAGAAAGAGAAATGATTAGCGAGCAAGTGAAAGAAATGTTAAAGAATAAAATTATCAGGCCTAGTCAGTCTCCTTGGTCATCTCCTGTTGTATTAGTGAAAAAATCTAACAACAGCTATCGATTTTGTGTTGATTATCGTAAATTAAATAATGTAACTCGTCAAAAGAATCTTTATCCGTTACCTATAATTGAAGATTGTTTAAATTGTTTACAAGGAGCTAAATATTTTTCATCATTGGATTTATTTAGCGGATATTTTCAAGTAGGACTAACAGAAGCAAGTAAAGAAAAAACCGCTTTCATAACAACAGACGGTTTATATGAATTTAATGTCCTCCCTTTTGGTCTTTGTAACGCACCTGCAACTTTTCAAAATTTAGCTGACAAAGTTTTTGAAGGAATGAAATGGAAAGAAGTTTTAATTTATTTAGATGACATTATTATTTTTTCGGACACTCTTGAAGAACACATGAAAAGATTACAAAAAGTGTTCCAACGACTCCGCAAAGCCGGCTTAACCTTAAATCCGGATAAATGCAAATTTTTACAAACAAATATAAAAATGCTTGGTTATGAGATAGATGAGAATGGCATACGTCCTAATGAATCAAAAATTAAAGCAGTAAAAAATTTCAAAGAGCCTAAAACTGTAAAACAACTCCAACGTTTTCTAGGCCTCTGTAACTTTTACAGAAAATTTGTACCAAATTTTGCAAAAATTGCTTTTCCACTTTATAATTTATTAAAGAAAGATGAAAGATTCAAGTGGGATAAAGAGAAACAACAATCTTTTGATTTATTAAAACAAAAACTTATTGAAGCTCCCGTTTTGGCTCATTATGATCCAAAATTAAAAACTGAACTCAGAGTAGATGCCTCATCACAAGGAATTGGAGCAGTTTTGTTACAAAATTTTAACGGAGAATCACACCCTATTGCCTACATCTCTCGAACTTTAACAAAAGCAGAGAAAAATTATTCGGTTTTACATTTAGAAGGATTAGCTATTATTTGGAGTCTAAAAACACTCAGACATCTAATTTACGGTAAACCAGTAGAAATTATAACTGACCATCACGCGTTATGTTTCTTAAAAACACTAAAAAATCCCAAAGGAAGGACTGCACGGTGGATACTCATATTATCCGAATATGATTATAAAATAATTCATAAAAAAGGAAAGTTAAATCAAGACAGTGATTGCCTAAGCCGTTGCCCTGTAAATGAAGCCTCATTAGAAGATGAGCAAGTAGACCAAGATTTACCTATTTTTGTTTCCATCCCTGACAATTTCATTACTTCCCAAGAGTCTGACGCCTTTATTAGTGAAATTAAAACAGCCTTATTGAGCCCAGAAGATGATTTAACCGCCATTATGAGGAGAAAAATTAAAAATTTTGTTTTAATTGATAACATTTTATACAAGAAAAATCCTGATGCAACGGGTTCAGAAAATTTATTAGTAATTCCCGACACCTTAAAAGAAGAAATATTATTTGCCAATCATAACGAACCCTTAGCAGGTCATTTAGGGTTTACAAAAACTTACCATCGTATAAAAAATCGTTATTTTTGGATTGGAATGTTAAAAGACATTAAAACTTACGTTCGTGGTTGTCCAGATTGCCAAGCACGCAAAGATTATACTAATAAACCACCCCCCGGATTATTACAACCAATTCAAGTAGGACTCCCTTTCCAAAAAATTGGAATTGACTTATTAGGTCCTTTTCACAGAAGTTCAAAAAGTAACACAATGATAATAGTAGCAACTGATTACGCCACACGATGGGTAGAAACGCGAGCTTTACGAGACGGTAAAGCTAATTCAGTTGCTAAATTTTTATTTGAAAACATAATAAGTAGGCATGGTTGCCCCAAGGAAATTTTAAGTGACCGCGGTAAAGTTTTTCAGTCACAATTTATAGCAGAGTTGTTAAAAATTATGGGCGTAAATAGTCAATTTACAACAAGCTATCGACCACAATGTAACGGATTAACAGAGAGATTTAATAAAACCCTAGCTGATATGCTCAGTTTGTATACTAATTCTCAACAAACTGATTGGGATTTTTATCTGCCACATGTAACGTTTGCTTACAATACTGCAATACAAGAGACCACGCGCATGTCGCCTTTCAGCCTTATCTATGGCCGTGAGCCAAGGCTGCCGTCTGAAGCCGCTTTAACACAAGACGTTGAAGCGACAGATATTAAGAATTTACGTGATCGCATTTTAGCCATTCGGAACGCTGCTACCGAAAATATTAAACAATCTCAAAACAGGGCTAAAATACGATACGATGACTCTCATCGTCATATCGAATTTCAAGAAAGTGATAAAGTGAAAGTTTTCACCCCTATACGCAAAGTTGGTAAAAGTGAAAAATTGCTTTTACGTTGGTTTGGACCGTATTATATTGTTAAAAAACATACGGACGTAGATTATATTGTTCAGAAGGGTCCAAACAAAAATTCCAAAACCGATGTGGTTCATGTAAGCAGAATAAGACCATATTATGAAGCGTGGCAGCCTCCACAAAATTAAAAATATTTATTTTTAAGTTTATGTATAAATAGATAAATACATGTATTAAATATTATTTCTGTTTCAGAAATTTCCGTGTACTCATTGGTTTATTGTTGCAGTTATGCAGACCCGGCCTACGTTTATTTGAAATTTTTTTTTATGTTGATGATTTCAGATCACCCTGTGCACACACACCATCACAGTTAATCATTACTTCGCGAAGTACTACGTACACATACGACGAAATACTCGCTTTCATATTTCTATTTCCCGACTCCGGCTTGTTTCTAAAGAAACACGAGTGTAATTTAAAACCATTATGTTTTTTGCTAACAGAATTACGTACATTAGGAAATGCATTTAACGACGAAAAAATATCTGTAAAGAATTTTAATTTTCAAATACCCCCTGTATATACACTTTTATGCATATAAAAGAAAAGATAAGTTACAAAGTAATTTGAATGTTTATTTAAATATTAACTCAATCACCTCTGTCTTATTAGACCTTTAAGTTGTTTTTAGTATTAAAAGCATTATTTGATATTTTAATGAGCATATACACCTCTTTATGTCACTACGGGTGTAAATAGGCCTTCTACACCGCGTACTGAGATAATCTCGTGTTACTGTTATTAAATATCGCATTTCAAACTCTGCGCAGAGACTATTCGAACACCATCATTGTTGCATCTCATTCAATAAAAATTGTTTTAGTAAACATAGAATTAAGATAATATTATTGTTGTTATCTGCTTGCTGAAATAATCTTATATTGTTGTAAGTAAATAGAAATTCTGCTAAAACGCGGAAACCACCCATGAACCGGTTCGCATTACAATATACCTTCTCAATTAACGTAAAAAGATTAGCTTACTATAATTATAAGATAAGATAATATAGTGCAACGTTAGCTCGCTTGACCAGCCAGCTTTGACTTTTTTTTTCAAAACACATTCGGTTGTTTAGTGGCCACAGAATGGCGACAAAATCAAACGCGGATTTGTTTTTATAAAAATAAACATGACTTTTTTTTTTAATCCGTCATCTTACTGGTCATGCAACACTAGTTATCGTTATGGCAAATTTATTTAATTTTGAGAATGTATCTCATTTCTACTAAGATTTTGTACTATTTTTAAGATTTTTAAGATTATTAAGACTCTAATTAATGAACGTGTTTGCACTTTATTGTTCTACGATAACCCTAATAATGTATTTTACAGTCTCAAAGAACATTATTCACAGAGATCACGAAAAATTGCCTCAAAAGCAAGGGGCCAGTCCTCTAATTTGAGCCGCTCAAGATCCTGCCGACAGTCGTTCAACCCCTGGGTCCCGGAAGATCTTAGCTGAGGTGACCTCGAACGATCACCTTCCGCTACTATCATCGGGATCGGCACTTCCGCTCGTGGACGGCCACCTCCTGTCGACCTTCTGCGGTTGTGTCTGGTCACTTGAACTAGCCCGATGCGTCGCCTTGCTGTTGGACCGCAAATTGACGAATCCAAAATATTCCCTCCGCAATTTATTAATTTCAACTTGTGCTCTTCCTTTACAAGTTGATAAGTTTCAAACATTCCGTCTGACATGCCAATAGCAAACATATCATTTTTTATCACTGACGTCGTAACAACGAAATTATTCAATGTCATTTTTTTCGCGCTTCAAAACTTCGCGAAATGGACTGCATCTGCTACGGCTGCCCAAAAGACTCCAACGACAATCTCCATACCATCTGTAATACAAGGTCCAATGCACATATTGCCAGTACCCTGTTCGACTTTCGTCGCACGCCATACGAAGTCCCAAGAATACCATACCAGACGATGAAACAACGAATAACCTACAGGAACAATCGATCACGCTTTGCACCTTCTGGCGCAACAAGAACTCAGTAACCTACCCTCATATTTGCCTATGTACCAAATTTTTTTTTTGCGAGGGGGGAAAATGTAACTGAGATAAGAAAAGCCGCAAGAGTGAACGCTGATTAGTATTAGAAAATATCTCTTCAGAGTGTCATGTAAGACTAGTTGTCCTCTTTAGTGCCCCAAAATGATTTGTGAGTATTAGTTGTAAATTATTAATAATAAATGTTTTGTTATATTGAGCTATGTCCCTAATTCCATGTTACTCCAAAAATTACCGTAACAATATTGGACAACCTGGTAGGAACCTAAAAACTCCTATTAATGAACATCTAAGATCATTGAGATTAAATAAATTAGATTCGAGTTTTGCTAATCATCTAGATACTAAACACATCCCACCCATTTGATTATTTTTCAAATATCACACATGATCTTCCAAAAGGAAACCAACTTGATATAGCCGAGAATTTAGAAATATTTTTACATTGTAATTTTTTTCTTAATACTGTTCTCAATGAACAAACATTTTTTCATAATAATTTTTTTAATTCTATAAATTGAAAATTGTGTATCTGATTTCTTAACATTCATTCAATTTGCAGTACAGTACGGTATATTACCAGTTATAAAACTGAGCTCAATTTTTTTCTACTAACAAATGGTTTATTTATTTACATTTTCAGTCATTTACAGAAATAATGTACACATTTACACATATAAATACCAGAATTTAAAAGATAACGTAAGTTTTTACTATTTTTAAGTATTATAATGTATTATCTTTAATTTTTACAATAAAATGTAAATTGCAACCTACTATTGATTTGATTGAATTTGATTGAAATTGAATTGATTTAATGTATAATTTACTTTATCATGAGGCAAAATTAAAAAAATATCGTCAACATATCTGTAATATAAAGTTAATTGTTAGAATAGTGAACTACTTTAACATCACATCAACAGAACGGCGGATTAACCATTTTATTCCATAAAGTCCGCCGTTCGGCGGTATTATTAGCAGTGCCGGATTACCCTATACGCAAAATACGCATGTGCGTATAGCGGCAAATTTCAAATTTCTGGCAAAATCAGACATTAATTTAACAAAATCATATTTACGGTCTACCATGAGGAGAAGATAGGCTAAATTCATTAGCAGTTTTAGAGGTAGAAAGTGACTTAACAGTGAATATTGACTTTGGACCTACATATACTTAATGAAGGTGCATCCAAAAAATCACGGCGGAGACAATTTTGACAAGGTAAATTAGTCTTTTCATTTCGGGACGGTAATTTTAGCGTAAGGCGGCAAATTCCTTAATCCGGCACTGATTATTACTTTTTAAAGTAGTGTTCCGCCGTACGTACGCAAATCAGTTGAACTTTCGGCAGGATTATGGGCTAAGATTATTTAAATCCGCCGTATGGCGGAATTTCGAAATACAGTGCATGGTTCCTCCGGCGGACGTTTAGCCACGTCGCGTCGTAATAAAATCCATAACAATAGTATATTGATTTATAAATTTAGAAAAGTGATAGTTTTCCGGTTATGTTTTAACATTTTCGCCTATATCTCAAGAACAAACCGCCTTACTTTGTTAGTTACGAATTAGGGATTGATTAACGCAACCTTTCTTTCATTTAACCGACTTTGTATCTCTTATACGATTTAGGAGGTCCCTTCAATGTCCACTATTGATGGTTAGTCAATCGTGATTTGAACCACGAAACTGTTGATTGGACTCTCAGGTGAGCCGAGACACTGAATCGATTCATAGTCTCGATTCACTGATTCGACTCAGCATTACTGATTACCGCATTACCTGAATCGAATCACGAAACGCTAGTCAACACTAGTTGACACTCAATTTGAAACAACCGGTGTACGCATACGACCCCTGCCCTGCGTCAAAGCTTTCGTCTAGCTGGTATGGTTGTTTTTGAAAATCTTTATTAGAATCTAAATATCAAAACTTTTATTTAGAAATGTTTAATATCCATTTATTTATTATTATTATTCTAGAAAAATAATCTACCACTGATTAATTTATTAGCTGTCTTTTTGTTTACCAATGGGAGGTAGGCGAATACTTTTGACGGAGGGCTCGTACATAACATCCAATAAGTTTTGTTATATTTTGAGTTTTATTGTATTTTTAGTTTACAAAACTTTGAAAGTAAAGAGCGTTCATAAATGATTGAAAGGCATTTGAATTTCCCGCTTAGCAGCTTTTTTGTCGTCGGTGGCGAACGAAAAAATTTACAAAAAGTAATTTAATGAGTGATAATAAAACAAATTATTAAATTGTTTAAAAGTTTATTACAGATTGTTGTATTAATTATATTGATGTTTAGGGTATTTTGTTACATTATGTTATATCTAAGTTCTTTGAATAAAAGTAATTCAGTGATTTATGTAAAAAAAACAGCACGCTACTGGTGAACTGTTGAACGCTTTTTGCGCGATAGAAATACCAATACTGTAAGATGAAAATTACTAACATGATTGGGCGCTAAATTCAAACGCCTTTCAATAGCTTATGTTGTTGGCATACCTAAGGTTCGTCTTACTATTCTTTCGGTGATTTTATAAATGTTTATACTGTCATATTCTGTTCATAATGTTAAAAATTTGTATATAAGGCTTTTATGTAATCGAAGTCGATAAAAAGCAACATACCCCATAGTCTGTTAACACTTCCAGTTCTACCCGAAGGATTTTCTTCTCAAAGGAAAATGGTACTTGGTCTCACATAGGCCCGTGCTTACTCATCTTGTTATTTTTTTAAATTGCCAGATAGTTTTTAATTGAAGGGGTCAGTGGAAAAGTTGCCTATTCCACAAATTTGACAAAATCGCCATACATTACCCTGCCCATTATATCATATGTACAAATATTTGTATCCGACATTTTCTAATCATTTAATACAGTATATTAGGTGCTGTTAATAACCCTTTTCATGTTCTCTTTATAACCACCTATTTTACATTTTATTCTCAACTTTTAACGTTTTGTTCTCGGATCTACATCAAAGTGGAATAGGCACCTTTTCCACTGACCCCTTCAATTAAGCTTGTTATTAACGAACGAACTCTCTGAATGAATCTCTTTAAATTCCGGGCGGATAAAAATGTCGACATCTGCTAGAGGTACCAAAAGTAAAATAAAACTCGAATTTCATGAGGAGATTTCAAGTTCTGAGTTTTTCTTCTCTTTTTCCTCAGTAAATTTACTGTTATTTATTTATTTATGTTATTCATTTATAAGTCATTGTAATTTTAATAAGTAATCCGGTACGGCTTCAATTAATGAGAAGGAATGAGACGATAGATACACGAAAGAGAAGAATGGAGGAAGTATTTTACCGGGCTCTAATAATAGACATTGACTTTTCGACAAAAGAATGCTAAACAATTGACTATTGCTGTACGATTATTAAAATTAATACATTTTTTCAGTTTATTACTATAAATATTTATATCGATAAAACATGAAATGAGAAATAAAAAACTGCGTCTCATAAAAAAACAAACAATAATTTATAAACTATTAAATATTCAAGATTTTTTTTTGGTTCCCTTTTTTGTAAGTATCTAATTTTATGCTTTTTTAAAGCTGCAGTATATCATTAATTATAGAGTTGGATTAAGTGAATGATTTATTACGCTTGTGTGAAAAAATGGGCCCCGAGGGCTGATCTTGAAAATCATTTTGCAATGAAAAAATTGGAATATTACACTAAACAGTTATTAATATTAATGATATAGTTTAAGCAGAAAAAGTTTCGAAGTTAACAATTGGAGAAAAGTTTATTATGTATTTATTTACACTTTGAAGTTATTAAAAAATTATCATGTAATACTTAAAAAATAATTATAATTACTGAAGAATTGACATTTCAAAGTTTTTAATTTAGCAAATATTTTTAAAAGTAGATATATGATTTTTCACAACTTAAGAGATAAAATAGACAAATCGATTTAGCAAGGGAATTTTACTTTTATCTGAAAATATGTGTAATTTGTAAATTACTCGTGTAACCTTAATTGTAAAATCAGAAATTTGTATGTATTTTTATCGATGCAAAGTTGAAATAAAAAAGAATGCTTTAATTTGAATACTTACACCTCAAAACATGATCGATCGATAAAATGAACAAGTAAAGCCTCTTAACATTTTAAACATTTTACTTAAAGGATCCGGTTTTCATTATAAATAAAAGCCGTATAAGGTTTCCGAACTGAAAATAATCCGAGCGTTATTTCCACAACACTTGCAATGAGTGGCTTCAAGGCGAAAGTCTCAGACAATGCTGACAAATTTACACGTAAACGTCCTTATTAATTACGACGACAATTTCAATGACCGTAAATTACATTAGTAGGGCATAAACGGCTGATCAAGTTCTTTATCATGAATCATGACGCAAACTTCAAGAACTGGTGAAATATTTCGTGGTTTTTATGTCTCTCGCATGAGTCAATGCGATCTACCACAAATAAATAAACAACAGACAGGATTCGGAAAAATTGAAGGTAAAATTAATGCATGTATGAAATAAACAAAATTCCTTCGAAAATGATGATTAATTTTTCAGGAAATTTCAAAACCATCAGCGTGTTAAGAATTTAAAAATACGTTGTAAAATAACCCACAGGTGGCACAAGGACGAAAAATAGGTTTTTTTTTAAATTTTGTGCTTTTGATATTTGCTTTTATTGAAAACGAAGGATAATGTGCAAAATACACGTAAACTGTAAATACTGTACTTGCCCTACACAAGTGTTTATAGTTTTCGAGAAATATTATAATATAAGATGCTCTATTCACGCATTCTATAGACACTCTGTATTTTAATACAAAAATATACATCTTTCTTCTGTCCTCTACACTTCATCCATTCTTCTGAAGATTTCAATTAGCAAAAGTATCAATGACACTTCTTTTTTAAGTCTACTTATCAAATATTTTTCAAAAATAATTATTTTATTAATGTATTTAGACTCGGAATTAATAAATAACATAAAACGTATAAACATGGTTAAAGCTGGCATATGTGGAGTCAGTAAATGTATTTTTGAGTATAATAATAAAGAGTTGGGAAGTAGGCATAAAATTTTTATTCTAAATATGTCTGAAAAAAGAAATCCAAAAGAGCAAGATCGAATTGAGTGGTTTGTCGCCATACAGAATCATTAAATCTATTTACTGCCTAAACTAATATTTAAATTTAAGTTTACATGTAAAATTACCAAATACAATTCATTGTTCTGAAAAGTGAAAATGTAAAAACCTTTTTCAAAATATGTACTATCGGCGTCACTAATAATGTCATAGGGAAAATAGCTTATAAGGAACAGCCTATCTTCTTTAAAGTTTACGCAACAAGATCGGACCGCAATAAATGTAACACCTGCAGCACTTACGCTATTTTTAGACAAATACATTTGGCGTTTTATGAAAGCTGATTAAAACAGTATTTCACGAGGGTTCAGATATACCACAGTATAAAGAATACAGTAGCGCAACTCGCTTGTCGGCACTTTGATCTCTTTACTGGATTTTCATTGACCTTGAGTGGGGATGTGTCGAATGCTGTGGTCCTGCTTTAACTGAGACATCGTTGCAAATTGTAAACTCACCGGATTGTAGTATTTTGTGGACGTGGTAAAAAGTAACACAGCATACACGCAAAAACCGATTTTGTTAAATAAAACAAAATTGTGTCAACTCAACTAAATTATTCGTTTAAATAGCAGCAAACAAATCTTCATTCATGTCAAATAAATATTTCAGTTAATATTTATGGTCGGTATTCCGTTCTTAATTTTGTATTCTTAAAAATTTAGTAAATGCAGTTACTGTTGTTAATTTGTTTATTTTGTTGCTGCTGAAAAATCAAGTAATTTGATAACTTATGTGGAATCTCAAATTACAAAAACAAAATTCAGCAATTGTAAACAAACAAAAATTGGTGATTATTTTCAAAATATATAAGTAAAATGAATAAATATTTCAATAGTTGCTTAGTGTTTATTTAACGTTAATTTTAAAACCTCTGTTAAGTGTTAAGCACAAATTATTTTTTTCAAGCTCTAGACATAACTAGAATAAAATGATTTACTTATCTTACTACTTACCTATTCTTGTCCGCAGGGAATCTACAAAAACTATACACGGAGAAACCGATTTTGTTAAATGAAACAAAATTCTGTCAACTCAACTAAAGTATTTGTTTAAATAGCAGCAAACAAATCTTCATTCATGTCAAATAAATATTTCAGTTACAAGAATTTAGTCAAGTCAACAAAACTTTACTTCAAGCAAAAGAAGGATTGTGTGATATTCACAAAGAAATAAGCATTTTTGTTATTGTAAGTATATAATTTCATTAAAAAATCAAAAATCATTCAAAAAAGTAAATTTGTTGCTTTAGAAAAATATTCTAACCAAATTTTTTGCTTCGTTGAAAACATGATTTTTCGATGAATTTTTTGAATGAATTAAATTGTTGTTTGAATGAAATAAATTAAGTTAAAGATATTAATTTATTTACGGTAAACAACATGGGTTTCTCCGTGTAGTTACAATTTTTAGAATTGTTTGTACACAGTTTAGCGACACATCGATTCACTCCACGTCTTTCTATATTTTCCATTTTCAATAAAAGATAACTTGTTAACCTTTGATCGCTTCACACTAAATTCCCTCAAACTTCCCTTAATACGCCTCTGGCTCAACATAAGCATGCATTCGGTACGAGAGCTGTAAATAAATGAGCTCTGCATCCCGAGATTGTGACTCAGACCTTGCGCGGGATGTTATGCGCGAACTGAATATTTTCATCAGAGTCGCGCTACTGTGTAATCCTTATACTGTGGATATACTGAGCGTTCCATTTAAAAATTTTCAGAAAAATTATCTTTTGCAAAACTTTACACCCTGTACACATAATAACTGATAAACCGAAGCTGTTCTGATATTTCTGTAGATAAGATATTGCATTAACTACCTACAAAAATTCATGACGAAATGTTAATAAATAACCAAGATATAAGCACTCATAATACAGCAATTTTTTTACATTTAAACATCAATTTCTTACAAACTCTTAAGTATAACTTATTTTTGGTTATTATCTATTCCTTATGCGTACTTTCGAAATATGTAAAAATATACTGGGTGTTTCATTTAAAAAAATATAACTTCGGTTCAGTTACTGAATACTCTGTATAGCCAAAAATAATTTTATAAACTAGAGCTGACAGAGTTACATCTTACTACGTTTCAATTTTTGAATCTTATATACTGCAGACGGTACAGAAGACCGCGGCACTCGGTGGACACCCTGTATAAATGGTTTCTAAAAACTCTAATCTACTTTTACTAATGAATTACTTTCAAGTGAGGAATTTTTTTCTTTGTTTAGTTTACATCTTGGTTTACATGTTCAAGTCAAGAAAAATCTTCTCATTTAGGCAACTGTAAAACAACTTTTACAGGATTTTTTTAAAAGTAATCCATTAACAAAGTTAATTTTTTGAAAAATCAAAAATAAAAATGTTTTCCGTTTGATGCCGACTTTTTCACGGTAACTGTATGTATTAATTTTAATTAAATTAAGAAACTTAATATCACTTCCTGCTAAACCGGCAGTCCTATGCTGTTCAATTGTATTGTTCTTATAGTGTTCTTGTGTTTAATATATTTTTTATCAATCGATTAAAAACGAAAAATTTAAAAAGGGGACCATGGATTCTTTGAACACTCAGCAAGAAATACATACAGGCTGTCCCAAAACCCTGGTTTGAGACTGAAACAGTATATAGAGAGACGCAAAAGAAACAACTTTTCTCAATACTTTTTTTTTCCAAATGTCAATAATAAGGGTTATAATTCCCTGAAGGAGGAATGAAACGTATTTTTTTGGCAACATCTTCTGAATACATTAAGTTATCAAACTAATATTTGAAACTCAGATATAGGCGCCTAACTGAACATTTACAACGCATTTGTCAGATCCTTCCTCGCTTTTAATGGGTAGTTTGAGGGAATTACTTTCAGTATTTTATGATAACAAAATGCAATGAACGTATGTTAACTTTTAAACCTCAATTACTCGAAAACGGTTCGGTTTATCGAAATGCAACAAGGGGGCCTTCTTGTGCAAATAATCTGAAGAATATTCTCTTCGTAAATTTTTGATGAAATATGTAATAAAAAGTTAATAATAAAATACTGAAAAGTGACTCCCTAAAACTACCCTTTAAAAAGGAGGGAGGATCTAACAAATACGTTGTAAATACGTAGTTAGGTGCCTTATACCTGAATTTAAAATATAAGTTTCATAACTTTAAGGATCCAGAAGATACTGCCAAAAGAACAATATTTTCCAACCTCTTTCAGAGCTTATAATTCCTTTACTATTAACTTTTGGAAGAAGTAGTATTAAAAAAAATTGTTGCTTTTGCGCCTCTCTAAATACTGTTTCAGTCTCAAATGAGAGTTTTGAGACACCCGGTATACTTGCAGATAAACCAACTTGTTCTGCTATATTACGTATTGATGTTCCGGATGCTGCTAGACCACAAATATAATGCCCTTTTAGCAACAGACGTATCTCTTTGACCTAATGCTCTTCCCATTTCGTTTCCAACAGCAAACAACTGTTTCCTATTACTAACAATTTACTAAAGTGAGTGATGACATAAGTGATCCCAGCTTAATAACAACACCAAAACTCTTTTCGGATAATCATTGTATTTGCGTGTCATAAAATTTAAGTACTGCAGGTGTTACGTTTATTGCGGTCCGATCTTGTTGCAAGATCCTTATAAGCTATTGTCCCTATGACATTACTAGTTACGCCGATAGTACATACACAGTATAAAGAATACAGTAGCGCAACTCGCTTGTCGGCACTTTGATCTCTTTACTGGATTTTCATTGACCTCGAGTAGATTAAAGGGAATGTGTCGAATTGTTTGTTCTGGTTTAAGTGTGAGCGATTTTGTTGTAAATTGTAAATTTACACGTGCTCACACACCAGGGCCGGATTGTAGTATTTAGTGGACGTGGTAAAAAAATAACAAGGCATAAATAATGTGTATTAACATAATTATAAAGATCCATTCGGCACCAGAGCCGTGAATGAATGAGCTCTGCATCCCGAGATTGTGACTCAGATCTTGCGCGGGATGTTATGCGCGAATTTAATTTTTCATGAGAGTTGCGCTGTTGTGTAATCCTCATTCCGTGGTACATGCATACAAATACATACCCAATTATCAAAATTGACAGACTGTGATAACCAGAGAGCAGATGAGCTTAGATTTATTTTATATTTATATATTCACACTCATTCAACGTCTTGTAATTGACTTGTTTAAGGCAAACTGCCTACTTCTGATATGAAAAACCTAAAGCTGGTTGCTCACTGGTTATAACAATACAGAAGTGCTCAGTTCTCTTGAAAAATAGATACGCTTAATTATTTTTGTTTCGTCCCGTGTTTGAAAAAGGGTCGATCGATAAGGTAGCCGGAGAAGTAATTAAAATGTATCAGGCAAGAGATAACTTAGCATACGTCCCCCCTCGCAAAAAAAAAGAAAATCCAAGAATCTATAAATAACAGAATAGTGAAAACTAATTTCAATAAACATTTAAGCAAAAAAAATTGACTGTGCAAAGTGTATAAAGTAGTAGAAACAAAAATTCTAAATTCTAAAAAAAAAATAATCAATAAATCTGGCAACATCTTAATTACAAAATACATAATTATGTACCTGACCGATTAGAAATGTACTCTTATATACATAATGTAGTGACAATAAAGTATTATTATTATTAACGAAGTTATAATTTGTGAGTAAATAAATTGTGTAACGTAATTTCCTAATTTCCTAAAATGCTAGAAAAAAGAGATTGAAATAGTCAATCCAAACTCCCAAATTCTTCGATGAAAGATGAAGAGGCAACTACAAAACAAAGAAAAAAATGATTTGTAGTGCCCATGAACTGCTCGGCTCTTCAAATCGTGATCTCTACATATAGAAAACACTCAATACGACCTAAAAAATATATTTATCTTATTCACAATGTATTCATAGAATTAATTTAATAACACAAAAAGAAAAAACTGTGCCAGGAGTGTATGTAAAAGTTTTTCTAAATTTTACTCTTTTTATTAGGATGAAATGAGTAACAGCAAACAAAAGAAACAAAGGCTCTTATAAAAAAGAAAACTTGTTTGTAGTACCTACTTGAGAAATGGTCCCTACATTTACAAAGAAAACACTCAATACGAACTGAAAAACATATTTATATGTTTATTACGCAGATGTGTCCATAGAATTAATTGAATAACACAAAAAGAAAAATGCGCTAGGAATCCTTGTAAAAGCTCTTCTAAATTTAATTGGGATATTTTTTATATCCTTTCGTCAGAAATTTTCTCCAGAGCGAAGAAAGAAACAAAATATAATTATTTTAACAACAAATTGAACAATCTCAATTTTGTAGCTGTATATGTACATACTTACTTTACATGCACTTCTTAGAAATGACTCAAACTATCATAAATTTAACATTTCTTGCCGTTCTAAAACGTGCAGAACGAACAGAACAAGTAAAAGTAAATTGTATAAAAAGAATAGACATAAAACCCGTTTATGACAAGTAATTAAGTAGTTGTAACCAAAAGTTTCCACGATGTAGAGATAAAAAACTTGAAAGAATACGAAAGAAGAAATACTCACGTTTACCGTTGAATTTCATAAATTATGAACTATAATAATAAATATGAAAATCTACAAAAACCTGTACCTACTCTGATCGTTTATTTTTAGTTTAAACGCTTTCTCATAGAAAGGAATTATTTGCAAAATATGTATTCGTATAAATAAAAAAAAAAAAAAATTTAACGCGGTATTATAATATTATAATGGAAAATGGCAAGAGAGAATGACAAAAAATACAGAATAATGTAAGGACAGTAATTACTAGGACTTACAATTTAGAACTTATTTTAAAAAAAATTGGGAATCAAACTACTATTGTAGCGCGATGGTCAGAACACCCCCTACCCCAGAGGGTAAAAAGGCGTCAAGGGATAGTTTTTTTGGGACAGTAGTTGTTTAACATCGATATTAGACGCGCGCCACTTTCACCCAGTTTTCTTATAATTTAATTCAGTCCTAAACCTTTGCTTCTTTTTCTTCATTTTGTTTATTTCTCACCTTTTTTTGTTATTAGTGTAGTGTTTTTTTTGCAATTAAATTCTATTTAACTTCTGAGTAGATTTTATTTCTCGGGATTCGAATAAACCACGTTACACTATTATATTAAACGAAAATAAACTGTTTAAAATAAAGTGTTTAAATACACTGATATTGTTAAAAAATTCACCATGACACTAACTGCTTAATTTGCAAGAAGATTCCTAATCCTTCAAAAATGAATACACATTAAAAAATTCATAAGATGAAGTAATGAAACTACTTTCTTTTGTAACAAATTTATAATTCGCTGGATACGATTTAATTCATACATGTTACGTTACGATGAAGAAATGAAGTTCCAAGAATCCTGTTAGAGTGGCGACAGCTTTCTCAAGATTAAATATTTTTAATATTTTTTATTTACCAACGTTTTAGTCTACGTTGACAATCAGATTTTCTCAAGATTTAATATTTTTTAAATTTTTTATTTACCGACGTTTTAGTCTACGTTGACAAATTTAAGACATGGTAATATCCAGTTGCATACGTATTCTTCAACTTCAGCATGCTGTAGAAAACAATCGGATGATATTTATATAGTTGACAAATACTTTGTTAACATTAGTCATACTTTGTTTTTCGTAAGTGAATATGTAGACATAGCAAATTATGTTATTAAATTTTTACTACTCGTATTAGAAATACGAGTAGATAAGAAATAAGTCACAGTATAAATATTATGTATTAAAAAAATGGTCAATAACTGTAAATTTTATGTCAAATTTAGCTTATTTTCCGCTAAATAGATGAGATTTCTAATTTGAAGGTGTAAGTATTAAAAATATTATATGTATAGAAACAAATGTCCTGATCCTTGCATTATTTTTTAATCAAATTTTTTAGTTAAATTATAGAATTTTTAAAATCAAACTTTCTTTAAGGGTTCAATAAAATTAACTATACGGTTTATTCTACAATATCTTAAGTTTTTAGCAAAATATGGGAAATGCATAAAACTACAATTTTTCAGATGAAATGAAATCAGGAATCAATTACATATGCTTGACTTAAGTAGGTAACATTACTCTTTCTGTTTCTGAATTATTCTTAAAAAAAAATGAATTTGATGTCATTTTCTCGCTCAGAAACTAAGAGTTTTTGGCATAGTTTATTAAAGACAATTTCATTATTTTGAGAAGTTACCTATCGAAATTAAACTTGATTTATAAAAATATGAGACAGAATATTACTGTACATCTTCAATATGATAAAGTAAATTTGAATAACAATAACGACAGAAGATTTGACGGCTGAGAAAAATTGATCTTAGTAACAAGTTTTAATGCAAAAGTACGGTTTCAAGAATTAAAAAAAGTATTAGGATACAAGGCTTGTTGGTATTTAGGTAAGTAATTTAGAGGAAAAGGTTTTCCTCTGAAGTTTTTGAAGGTTTGTTTTACTTGCAATTAGGTTATCTCCACATTTGAAGTTATTAGAGAAAAAAAAAACGAACTGGCACGAGATTTTATTAAATAAATACACAATTGCTAAATTAAATATTGCATAATGAAATCGATTACACGTGAACATGTCTTGAAAAAAAAATGAGTATGGTCCACCTAAAGAAAAAAATCTAGCTTGAGGCAAAAAGAACTATTTAAAAAAAAATTCTTTGTGTTTTCTTAAGGGACAGAATCTTTTGAACTTTTTCAGGTTGTTTAAGATTAATATGAAACATCAGAGAAAGTTTCCTGAGATTTGCATTCTTCTTGAACACGTTCATGAAATAGTACCAAGCAGATATATTACACTTTATTTACATCTTAAATATTAACCGTATGTGCACATATGGGGTGAGTCATAACGAGTGGAACAAACTTAACCAGTGGATAGAGAAATGCCTTTTTAGTGAAAAAATTCCTACAAGCCCGCATAGGTAATTACTAATGTGAGCAGTTGAGGAACTGCAAAAAGTTATAATTTCTGTCCATAAAAATTACATTCAAAATGTTAATTAAATATAGTTTTTATATGTAGCTATTATCTAGGTATAACACTCATTCAGATTGATTCAGATCGGTTTTGTACGAACGTTTGTGAAGTAAGACTTACAATTTATTACTTAGCTTGAGAGTATTTCATACGGATAAATCACAATTACGTGCATAAAAGATTCATTTAACAAACTAGTATAAGAAACGAGAGTTCGTGTTTATCATCCTTTATGTCATTTTCTATTATTTACGATGTTTAAGTTGTTGTAATTCTTAAAATGGAAAATTTTACTACTACTGAAGGCATTGTTTACATTTACGGTTATTGCGGCAGAATACTAGCGCAGATTTCCAAATAGCCGACAACTATCTTTCAGAGTACTTGCTAGAACCTTTCAGCGATTAAGGGAGACCAATTTTACACATGTAAAAAATAATAAGATGTTCAATCAAATGCAAATAATGTTGACAATGAAATAGATGTGACTGTATCAATACAATGTGTAGTTTTGAATAAATACCAGACTTACAAGTATATATTTTTCTGTACTTATCTCTTTTTTGTAAGAATGTGCTCAGACCAGTTTTTGTTTTTCTGAACTAGAAGGAGGAGAAGAATAAGAACCAAATGAAAATAGATGATGTACGATTATGTAAGCTGGACAAAACAGACATAATTAAAACCTCTAAGTACGATGCCATTCCAGAAAACAAAAAGTTAGAAGAAGACTCATAGAGCCAGTTGTAAAGGGTGTCCCAACAAGAGCGCCGGATTTAAATTTGCCGCCATTTTGTTAATACGAGTTGTACGGTGATTTTTTTTTGACACTTGTCACGTACAAACCACGCGATTTAAGAATATGGAGAAATATTCAAACGAACAACGTTTAATTACTGTAAAAACACATTACAAAAATGGTGAAAGTTTTGCGTAAAAAATTGGCCACCAAGATCGTGCGATCTAATGCCGATGGACTTTTTTCTTTGGGGCTATGTGAAGGAAAAGGTGTATGCGAATAAGCCTGAAACAGTTGAACATCTTAAAGAGGAAATACGGCGCGTTATTGGTGAAATACAGCCACATTTATGCGAAAACGTTATTCAAAAGAATAACCCTCTGCCAGAGGTTTCGGGGTGGCCATTTGCCTGATGTTGTATTTCACGTTTGATCGGAACTATTTTTCTTTATGTTGAAATAAAAATGTTTGCTTATTTAAAAAAATAAATGTGTTTTTCTTTAATTCTAAATTAAATCCGGCGCTCTTGTTGGGACACCCTTTACAAAGTAGGTTTAAACTGACGTTCAACTGAACCAGGTTCAAAGTGGACAAAATCGCATTAAATTTTATATATGAATGTATTAATTGCCATATGTTAATAAGATCCTATGTGATTTGTTTACTTTAAACCTGGTTCAGTTAAATTTGCGTTTAAACCTATTTTGTACAACTGGCCCATAGTCATATGAAAAATAAGGTGTAAAAATAAACAATTTAATATTGAGTAGGAAAAAGTACAGCGAATTGCGAAAATAAATGGAGTAAAATAATTTAGATATTCACACAGAGTATGTACACTGAGAAAATGAAAATAGTAAATTTAACAAAATAGTTAGTATTGACTTTTTTGCATTGTATCAACAAAACTATAATTCATGTTCTAATGTTCATTCATAAAAAATGTTTCAGACAAAAGTTGTATGGTTTCGAGGGGGCCATAAGATGGTACCATTTGTTTGACCTTGAATAGTCGTTTGAAGGTCCTATGAAGGTAACCTTGAATTTTTTTAAATTGGACATCCTACATATTTTTACATATTTTTATAGCTTACCTCGAAATGTTCCCAAAACACCACAATAAAATATTTTTTGTTAAGTATTTTTCGAGTTATAAGACTTCAAAGTTGCAGTATTTTGATAAAAATACTTACAAAATATCTCGCTGGGTCACGCTCGGTTCTTGCCTTGACTTATATCGGTGCTTATATCATATGATCGGCATTGAATGTAAGATAAGATTATTGGAAAGAAAATCTTTTGCGAGATATTTTGTAAGCATTTTTATCAAAATACTGCAATTTTGAAGTCTTATAACTCGAAAATTACTTAATAAAAAAATATTTTATTATGGTGTTTTGGAAAGATCTCGAGGTAAGCTATAAGAATATGTAAAAATATGTAGGGTGTCCAATTTTAAAAAATTCAAGGTTACCTTCATATGACCTTCAAACGACTATTCAAGATCAAACAAATGGTACCATCTTATGGTCCCCTCGAAACCATACAACTTTTGTCTGGAACATTTTTCTCTAAAATGCTCTGTTTCCCAAATAAAAGGGGTGTATGGGTGGTCTCAGACACCAAGTATATTAGTGAAATAAAATTAATTGCATTGGACGAAACTGATATATTAGTGAAACAAAATTAATGTCGTGTTAAAAGGATAAAATAAGCAAATAATATTTTCATTGAAAATCATTAATGCATTCATTCAATGCAAGTTTTCAACATTTTAAAAATTTTTGAATTAACAATACATGTGCATTCGCCATATTTAACCACGAAAAATGATTCTGTCAACAAAAATTTGGTTGACTGAACAATTTTCTTTTTTCAGTGTATAATAGCATGCAGGAAGGAAAGTTAAGTAGAAATAATTAAACTGAAAACATAACTTAAAGTAATATTTTAGAAACTACGAACTGTTGTTTCAACAAATGTATTAAAATTTCTATAAAAACAATTTGTCAAAAAGCGATCGATTCAAGAGTGATTTTTAAAAAGTTATATTATTCAAGTGAAAACCACACGAAACAAGAAGAAAAAAGAAATAAAGAACTGGAAAAGAAATTGTTCGAAACTTACCTGAAGCTACAGCCCAAAATAAGTAAAGTTACTGAACTGCATTTTTTAATTATGATCACTTAAACCATTTATATTTACACTAATAAAACATACAGAGGAGATTGAAAGGGTGAATAGAACATCAAAAAATAAGGTAGACCTTTTCATATGGTTTTTTTCCAAAAGTCAATAATAAGGAAGTTATAATTCCCTGAAAGAGGGATGAAACGTATTTTTATATCTTCTGAATCCTTTAAGTTATCATACTAATATTTGAAACTCAGATATAAGGCACCTAACTGAACATTTACAACGCATTTGTCAGATCCTTCCTCCCTTTTAATGGGTAGTTTGAGACAGTGGCGTTCGCAGTAAGGGGTTATAGGGGTTAACCCCCCCCCCAATCAACCGAGTGTTACCAGCAGGGTTGGAAAAACTACGTGTAAAAAATATTTTCTACATTACATTAGGTACGCCTAAACGTAATTTTCATGTAGTCAAATGAAATTTTTACACGACATAGTTTATGTGAAATGTCACATTTGTAACCTCAAAATTGAATGTTCATTTCTACGCGTAATTAATGGGTACTTATACGTCTCATTATCTATGTCCCAACCCTGGTTACCAGTTTATTAATATGAAAAACATTTCCGTATTAAATCGCTCATTATGTATATTTTATACGGTAGATAAAAAATAAAAGTCGCCCACCAATGCATTTTATATGGACAAACAAATTTTTTTGGTCGTCGAATGTTACTTAAAAATCGCCCAATTTGGCGACACTGACGCGATCAGCACAGTATAAGTAAATACCCAGTAGCGTCACTTAAACGTCAGTGTCAAAAAAAGGGGCCATTCTGTTTGATACCGTTATGGAAATGCATTGTAATTTACAGCTGGGTAGGTATCAAACAAAAGAGCAAATGTGACAGTTATACTCGAGTGACGTTACTGTGTGATTCTTATACTGTGCGACCAGTCACTGCCTTCGGCTTCGACCATAAAAGTATAAAAGATATAGACGAAGAACACCGATGTTTTGTTTGTATGCATGATGTGCAGCTGCAGGGGGGTGCAGGATTCGATGCGAAAGTGAACCTTATGTACCCCCTCACCTGATTGTTTCCTTCCATCTAACAAGATCTAACCCACCACATGCAACACCGAGTCTATTTACTTCGACGTCGTTGCATACTGCACATAATATTGGAACTTGAACATGCGCGAAATATGACCCAACCCAACCCCTCCCATTCACCAATCCTGCGTACGCCACTGGTTTGAGAGGGTTCCTTTCAGTATTTTATGGTAATAAAATGCAATGGACATATGCTAACTTTTAAACCTCAATTACTCGAAAACGGTTCGGTTTATCGAAATACAACAAGAGAGCCTTCTTGTGCCAAATAATCTAAAAAATATTATCTTCGTAAATTTTTGATGAAATATGTAAAAATAAAAAGTTACAAATAAAACTCCGAAAAGTCACCCGCTAAAACTACCCTTTAAAAAGGAGGGAGGATCTAACAAACGTTGTAAATGCGCAATTAGGTGCCTTATACATGAAATGTTAGTTTCATAACTTAAATCTTAAAGGATCCAGAAGATATTGCCAAAAGAACAATATTTTCCACTCCTCTTATATACAGCGTGTCGTTAAATTCCGTGGACACGGCTTAACTACAGATTCCTTGGCTCAAAATAAGACGATTTAACCCAACTTATCTATATTCAAAAGTGCTTCGTTAAGCCGGAATTCTACTTCAAAGTTCTTGAAAAAAAAATTTATTTTGATTATAACAGAGAAACCCTTGAATCAATTTGAATGATTTTTGGTATAAGGGTCCACAGGAATGTAATTCACATTTTCAGACGATTTTGGTAATTTGCAGTGAACTGCTAGTATAAAAAGCAGAGTTGCCACTACCCTGATATTACTATAACTTTCTTTGTGTTAGCCAGATAGCTTTAATTAATTAATTTTTTGAAAGAGTTGTTCATTAGGAATCTTTATTGTGTCTTTGTAATTTTTGATATTTCTTACGGTTTAGTTACAAAATAGAACAATGTAAAGTTTCCTGATAAACGACTCTTTCAAAAAATTCATTAATTAAAGTTATCTGGCAAACACAAAAAAAGTTATAGTAATATCAGAGTAGTGGCAACCCTGCTTTTTATCCTAGCAGTCCACTTCAAATTACCAAAATCATCTGAAAATGTGAATTACGTTCCTGTGGACCCTTATACCAAAAATCATCCAAATTGATTCAAGGGTTTTTCTCTTATAATCAAAATAAATATTTGGATATAGATAAGTTGCGTTAAATCGTCTTATTTTGAGCCCAGGAATCTGTGGTTAAGCCATGTCACGGAATTTAGCGACACCCTGTATAATAATATGAAAAGGTTACCTTATTTTTTGATGTTCTATTCACCCTTTCAATCTCCTCCGTACGTTATGAGACACCCAGTATAGGTGTGTTCGTACAATATTTGTGATCTGTTTGAAACCATCAGAATCAGTTGTCCAACGAAATTATCATCGATTTTAACAGCAACAGCAAGTGTACAACTTTGATGAATGCATGCTTTTGACGGTTTTGAACTAGTCAGAAACTGTGTACGACCAAACCTTATAAGCCGTTTCCAAACTGAAAGATTTCATTATTTTGGCAATTAAACATTAGAGAATAATCCAAATTATTTTGTAAAAATGTAAACAGGGGAATGATATGGAACTATTCTGTAAGCAAAACTGTAAGTTTAAAGTAGTAGTGGCTTTCATGGAAAATATTATTTAATTAAATAAATAAACACATGCCTTCGAAACTGTCATAGATTTCGTCATACACAGAAGCTATTTGCTCAGACTCTACGAATTGGAGCGTCTCTTGCACAGGTGGTTCGGTCTGATTGATCAAGTCTTGGATGTTTTTACTGGGCAGTGTCTCCTGAGCAACTTTCGGTAAAATGTCCCACAGCGACGGAGGCTGATTTGTCGGACGTCTTAAGTTCGGAAACAACTTCTTCTCCAGGAAACTTTGCAAAATTTGGTGCGTTATCCTATTCTGACGTGCCACCTCCCACAAGTCCATTTTAGAGCCTGCAAGCAAGATTGTCAGGTTCGTGGTGTGTTAGTTCAGTGGTACCACAAAATAAAAATATTTCCCAGAAAAAAAATCATTCGTCAAACGTTTATTTTTACATGAAGAAAGTGAAAACGATTTACATTTAATTTATTTATATTAGCAATTGCTAACATAGTTCACTTTAAAGTTCCAAAGCTTTTGTTTTAAAATGCGTGTTTCATAGATGAAATTATTTAAATGCACTGACCTAGATGTTCATTCATTGTTTACGCCATATTGAAACTTCAAAGAATTTATTACAAAACTTAATGGCCGTGTTTTCTTAAACATTTTTTATCAATTTATGACGTTCCTATGGTAATCCTATCGAAACAAAATCGTTTCGTCAAAAATTATTACCGCCGTGCGAAAAAGCAGAGTGCGATTTGAATAAATGTCAAGGATTCTTCGGAATAGCGGATGTGTGTGTAATTGCTAATTGTAATATACTTATTAAGTTGAACTAATTATGAAAGAAATATTTCTAAAATTAGTGCCTATTACGTGTACATTAAGCAAAACGCTCGAATCTTATATGAGCATTTGTTAATTTAAGTATCAGGTAATTATGTTAATAACACACGATGATGAAATATTTAGTTTCTTCTTAAATTGAATAATTGCGAAGAAATTACAAATGTTGACTTAAGTAGGGAATACACGATCCAACATGTCTTAACACATGTACGCGCGTACATGTTCGCTGGACATCAACGTCCCATAGTACCATACTACACACGATCGAACTTGTCTTAAGACATCATAGTCCAGTTATCAACCAAGACGATGTCGGAAGAGTTATCTTTGGTGGCACTGGCGTGCGCTATTATAGTAACACAAAAATACAAAAAAAATAATAATAAACAAAGCTGTGATAAGTCCCCAGTTTAATAGTTCCAATTGCAGGATTTGCCACCACACATTTCCAGAAATTTATTTATTAAAAATCATAAATTGGCTGTTTCGAGGTGCTGTGGAAAAGAGTATGCACGACGTCGACGCACTGCATTGAATAAGTCCGTGGGGAACATGTGCGTTTGGCAACCACACGATCGAACATGTACGCGCAAACATCAACGCACGTACTTGTTTTCAGGAAATCCAGAAAACAAGTTCGACGGACTTTTTGTATGTGCGTACATGTTCGAAGCGTTTTTCGGGCCAACACACGCACGTTGATGTTCGGCGAACATGTATGCGCGTACATGTGTTAAGACATGTGGGATCGTGTATTCCCTGCTTTAGAAACTTCGTAAATCTCTAAAATTTCAAGAACGTTGGCAACATCAGATGCATAGGAAAGTAAACGACTCTTAAGGGCGCTTTTTGCATTATTTTTGTTTTGTAAAACAGGTTTCAACACTGCATTTCTGCATTTGTAATAATCCATCTCTTGTATTAACAATTAGTTACAGCGCTTTTGTACATAAATATTTTTTTGATAAATCTTTGTGTCAATCCAGTAACATTAGTCCATTATTGAAGCAACGATAAATCGATAGCGTTTACTTCTTTATGTATCTGATAGTACAGTTCACAAATCACTTATATCTATAGACATATCTATAGATGCTTAACGTACATAGTAGGCGGCTGGATTTGTTACTCTGGTGGTTGGAAGGGAAAGTATGGACTTAGCGCGCGAAATTTAAATTTCAGCTTTCTTTGTATATAGATTTAATTGTTCAAACGTTCATAAAAATAATCATTCGTTAACAGAAAAGTAAGTCATTTTGTCAAATAACTTGATGGTTTATTAAAAATTATTGTCTTTTATGAATTTTTGTGTCACGTTTTGGCATTACTAAAAGCCGCAATAGACGATCATAAATTAGATGTATGTAATTTATATGTATTTTTTGACAAAACGTAAATTTGAACGCTTTTCCTTGTTGTATAAGGAAGAATTTCATAAAATTTTACACGTAAAAACTCTTCATGTGCTTTCTTATCATAAAAATATATATAGTTCTTGCCAAATGAAAATTGTAAATTAAATTGATTTGTTTAATTGGCAGTATATAAAAATATACGTTTCAATTTACGTTTTGTCAAAAAATAGATGTAAATTACATCTATTTTATGATTGTCGATTGCGACCTTTATGAGTTATTAAGAGCAGAAGAATATACCGAGAAAATACCGAGAACACATTTACCTTTATATTTAGCTAAATAATTGCGTCTTATTTGGTGTGTAATAACTTTGACCCAAGACTTTGACACATGATTCACAAATTTTATTTGAAATTTTCCATGGAAACGGAATAAAACAAGATCGTTTACCGTACTACCATTGCCATCTTGACATTTAGTCCAGGCCTATAGGTAGAAATTGTGACGTCACGATAAAGGGGTTTTGACTTTTCTCAAAATGCGTTATTTTATCATTTTTATCAGTGTTTGTAAAGAAAAAGTAAATAAAATTGTCCCGTAAAGAATGGGGTAAGTCTATTTAATAGTTTTTGCCACAGAACGAAGTCGTAGAAGATTAATAATTAACCGAATTCAAAATCACTACCAGAATTGACAGGTATTTGAATTTTAAAGACTTATACGGTCTCATATTGTTCAAATTATATTATAAAACATCACTAAACTTATTGTTAAAGCGCTTTAAGGCGAAAATCAGCAAAACAACGTAAAGCTCGTTGGTTTAAGTAGTTGGAGCCAAGCATTAAGATAACGGAATGGTTCCGTGAAAATAATGAGAAGGGTTAATATTTGGACAAATTAATGCCAATACAAAGCAGAATCATTGCTTCAATAAAACGTTTTTTGCCCGATGGAAAGTATCACACAGATCTGTAATGATTTTTCTCTGAATTTTTTAACGCTTAACCTTATTTTTAAAATATACAAGGAGTATCGACCGTTGGGTTGGGTTGGGAATCGAAGTAAAATTCAAAATTATCGGGTATTCGGTCAAAAGATCAAATTTAAAAAACCTTTTTTCAGTGCTAAGCTTTCGCTAAAATTTATTAGCTTCATCAGAGCGTTCTGTAACAATGAATATTTAACAGTAAATTGTTATAAGTTAAGTAATTAAAAATAATGACTTACGAAATAGTTTCAAGAGTGATAATTTAGCACATATTAAAAGTTGCATACAACGCTAGTCCTTACATCACAGAAAAGTTATTAGTGACCATATAAAGTGTTTAAAATTGACGAAACAAGTTAAAACATTTCAAAGCATGTAAACACAAAATGGCGACAAGAATTGAAACAGTGAAAATTTGTTAAAGCGCATGTGTGAAATAACTAAAGGAGCGCATGTGTGAATTAACATAAAGGAGGCAAATTTGTCTGATTTCGAAAATTGTATTAAAAATTCGTAAGACGAGTTTAAATTCTGAGTGTCAGACCTAAAATTCATTGAATTAGAATGTCTTTTTATATGATACATTTCCAAAAAGAGACGTGAACGATAATTGGATTCTTTATCTAAAAATTTGACATTGTTGAAATCAATCTTACGATCATTAATTTGTGAATGTTGGGCCAAAGCATTAATATTCGACACTTTGTTTAAGAAATGTTTGCAATCAGATTTGTGTTTGGAGATTCTAGTTTTTAACCAAGTTGAAGTTTGACCAATGTAGACTTGATTGCATTCAGAACAAGGTATGGAATAAACTACGTTGGAAAGTAAATTAATGGGAGTTCTATCTTTTAGATTACTAAAAAACAATTTAATGGGTAAGACGTTAAATTTGGCTACTTTTATATTCAAATTATTGATGCATTTTGTGATCTGAGAAGTAAAGTTTGGAATGTGAGGTAATCTTTTGTAAATAATTTCAGAAGCAATGTTGTTATTTGTGAAGTTGTTGCTGGAATTAGAACTAGAAAATAAAATTTTGTTGACCAAAGGAGGTGGGTAACCATTATTACAGAACATAGTCTTGAGTTGAACTAAATTCTTTTTGAGAAAAGAAGGGTGTGAGATTAACGTAACTCTCTTTTTTTGAGCACGTAAAATGTTAATTTTTTGATTAATAGGATGTGCAGAGTGATAATTGATAAACCTACCAGAGTGTGTCGGTTTTTGGTACCAGTCTAATATGATTGAATTATCTTGTAATCTGACAACTTTAGTGTCAAGAAAGGGGACAGATGATTTATTTTCAACCTCAACAGTAAAGTTTAAGTTGGTATGAAAACCATTAAAGGTGTTTAAGGTAGTTTCAATCATATCAGAGGGAATGGAACAGATGATGTCATCAACGTATTTTTTGATAAAAGCAAATGTGAAAGGTAATTTAGGAATTACGTTATCTAATAAATGATCCATGTTGGGACCATATTGGGCCAATATAGGGTTATTGTCCAATTTAGAAAACTTACTAGATTCTGTCCCTAATGAACAAAGAAACTTAACTAGATTACGTTTTATCAATATTACCACTAATTTTTTACAAAAACCTACTCTAGATTCTGCATTAAACCTCCACTTTTCATTTCAAAATACTTTTTATAAACAAACATATGGGTTCTCCTCTTAGCCCTTCTAATTCAATGAATTCTAGGTCTGACACTCAGAATTTAAACTCGTCTTATGAATCTTTAATACAATTTTCGAAATCAGACTTGAATGATAACATTTCAAATTTGCCTCCTTTATGTTAATTCACACATGCGCTCTTTTAGTTGTTTCACACATGCGCTTTAACAAATTTTCACTGTTTCAATTCTTGTCGCCATTTTGTGTTTACATGCTTTGAAATGTTTTAACTTGTTTCGTTAATTTTAAACAATTTATATGGTCACTAATAACTTTTCTGTGATGTAAGGACTAGTGTTGTATGCAACTTTTAATATGTGCTAAATTATCACTCTTGAAACTATTTCGTAAGTCATTATTTTTAATTACTTAACTTATAACAATTTACTGTTAAATATTCATTGTTACAGAACGCTCTGATGAAGCTAATAAATTTTAGCGAAAGCTTAGCACTGAAAAAAGTTTTTTAAATTTGATCTTTTGACCGAATACCCGATAATTTTGAATTTTACTTATTTTTAAAACTCATATAAACACATTTTCTTAACATTAACGCAAGGATATGTGTAAACTACAGACGCGTAGTGTTAAGAAAAGTAATATAAATTAGAGAAAACTTACATTTTTTATTAAATAAGCTTGAAATTTTTAAGTGAAATAAATTTATGTGCTTGACAGTTACCCCTTTACCGTGACGTCACAGCTGAAAACATTTGATGCCTAAAGGCGGGTACTACCAACTTTACATGAATTGTGAATTGTGGCAAAAACTATCACACTGACATCTCGTGTTTGGAAGCGCAGTGATTTCCTGGTCCGTGAGTTCTCATTTAACTTAAATAGTTTAGTTATAGAAAGAGAATTTTGGACACCGCTGTCATTTTACTGACTTAAGAATGAAACACATTCACTGATGTTTATTATTATTTTGGCTGACGTTTTGAAATTAAATTTTGAAGTTTATTTTGTGTCAGGTATCGATTAGGTGTGTCTGTGTCTGAGTTATCATATTTCAAAAATGTTTTAATTAATGTCCAAAAAGGTACTTTTTAATTATGCAAATGAATATTGCTGCCCTCGCTATCAAAATGACAGATATGAATATGATTGAAACCAAGAGTGAGATTATTTGTTCATAAAGATTATTCCACACTCTTAAGTTGGTGGAATGGTGTTCGCAACTGTACATAAAAAGCATACAACGATGTCAAACTTATAAGGGCTATCCTCGCTATTATCCAACGCACAACGTTCTGACGAGACGGGTTTCCCGATTTCATTCATATTTCTGTTGCCGCTTTTTTGCGGGAGTGACAGTTTAGATTTTTTTTTTTTTGGTTAAGTTAAGTTGAAAAATTAATGAAATCCCATAACTACTGTTAAAAAGTAAGTTTTGTAATTACACTGGTTAATAAAGATTATTAATTGGTTTTCTGTAATCAAATAGATTATTTTTAGTGCCTGGATTAAGATATGAATGAAATCGGGACACACATGACGTCAGATCGTTGGGTAACTGCAAAGATAGCAACTGAGTTATCCTTATAAAGTATTTTTCATAAGCGAAGAGCTCTGCGTCATAAATAAAACGCATCTGGCGTTGCATAATCGGACATAAAAAGCATAACTCCGTCCTTCTTTCTTACTTACCGTTAACAAAGAAATAATACTGAAATACTTGTCGGTTGTAACTTCGGCGATTGATGACACAGAGCTCAAGTTTCGTGAATTTTTACGCACGTCATTAACAAACGGCACTATTAACACAAATTTTTACGTGTAACTATTTTATCTAGGTACACCACTCGTTAGGATATTTGTAAAGTAAACCTTACGATTTGTTACTTGGATGTGTTTCTTATAGAAAAAATCAATAACGTACATAAAAAAGTCCATTTAACGACCTAAATTTAACATCCTTGAAAGTAGCATATCATACCACGTACTGTCAACCTAACAGACAAAGTAGAGATAATAATTATATTAATGCTTTAAAAATGGCGTCCATTTTTGAAAAAAATATTGCAATCTTTGTATTGGTTGTAAGTTTAATTTTCCGATGCAAAAGATCGAACACATTTCTGTTAATGTTCACTTTTTAAATTCAAATCTGAAGCAAAAATGCTATCATCACATTTCATTTATTAAATATGGATAGACTGTAACAACCAGTTGTGGAGATACGTGACGTGCGAGCCGACCCTCTTACAATCTTTGTCATAAATATGATTTGCACAAATTATTTCCCCTCTTGTCTTACTATACCATTTCAACTTCAATTTCGGAAAAAGTAACATTAATTTCAGAAAACATAATTTTAATTTCAGAAAAAGTAAATTTAATTTCGGAAATAGTAAGTTGAATTTCGGAAAAGGTAATTTCAACTTCAATTTCGGAAAAAGTAACATTAATTTCAGAAAACATAATTTCAATTTCGGAAAAAGTAAATTTAATTGCGGAAAAAGTATATTCAATTTCAGAAATAACAGATTCTCCATTTTATCTGTTGTTTCCGAAATTGAATTTACTTTTTCCGAAATTAAATTTACTTTTTCCGAAATTGATATTACCTTACTCCGAAATTCAACTTACTATTTCCGAAATTAAATTTACTTTTTATGAAATTAAAATTATATTCTCTGAAATTATATTTCCGAAATTGAAGTTGAAAAGGTATAGTAATTACACACTCAGTTTACAGACGGTATGTGGTAATTAAATAAAAACTCATTCTCCGTGCTAACCGTTTATTCAAAAGAACTTGATTGATTAAATCTTAAAAAAAAAATAATTGAAAATTTCTTAACAAATAGTAAAAAAAAATTACTTAAATAAATAATGGTGTAAGAAAAAAAACTGTAATCGAGGATTTCAAATCCGAAGCAGACAAATAATAATAATTAATGTAATATCGAGTAAAAAATAGTAAAGGAGACTGTGGTTTAATAAATTAATATTTATAATTATAATATTAAATTAATGGTTTAATAAATTATTGTGGGCGGAGATAAATTTCAATTATTTATTATCGAGTATAAAATTAATTTAACAAGTGTTTTAGTATAAATTAAACAGAAAGAAACTCTCTTTTTAAATTCACAGGGCATTTTATGAAATACAGGCTGTTATAATAATGCTTGGCACTTCCGGCCTTTTTTGAAATCACCGGACATGAAACTATTTTTACAACTGAACATTTCAAACTATTCATAAAATGCTTAACGTGCTATGATGATTGTAGACGGATTGCGACTTGAAACGTTCTATACCGACTTCTTAACTTCACCTCGACGATTTCTAGGAACGTTGCTTCACAACTAAGGGTCCTGAAATCAGGCACAGTTTGTCCTATTCGTTTTTCAAGCGGTCACGGCTATACATTTTTTCTCCAATTTGTTAACAACGTGATAACAAGTGATTCAGTGATATAACAAACTATAATTTAACAATAATTAATTCGTTTAAAATTACAAATGATTTCTCAACACAGGATGTGTCAAAAAAACACTTAAAGGAAAAACTTTTCAGATATAAAGGGAAACAAGATAAGGATAGAAGAAAGGAGGTGATGTACAGGTTGTTTCATTGAAGATGCACCAAACTTGAGGGACACGTTTCTGACATTATTTTTTAATCGGAGCAAGTTGAAATTTGCATAATTTGGACTCGATGTTTTTATGAATTCTGTAGCACGCGGAATCAAAACAAACCGTGAAACAAAACCGGCGATCTAAATTGCTTTATGCATGGCGCACAGCTGCAGGGGGGGCAATAAAGTTACAGCGAAGAAATTTATAACTAGATTTTGTTTTGACCTTGACCGATAGACTCACTCGTTCGGTCATTCAACTGCAGTAGCAGCTGCGATGTGAAATCGCGTGGATATTTAAACTTATTTAATTTAATAATAAATTACAAATGTGGGGGGGGGGCTATGCAATTTAGTATGCATTGTTGTCGCACATTACAAATTGTTATTAAAATATAATTTGTCAAATCTTAAAAATAAAAACATTTATTTTTATTACGTTATTGTTACGTTATTATTATTACAAGAAATGTTCAAAAATGTCTCCTTCCTGCTGTACACACAAAAAATACCATAAAGTCCTTAATTGCGGCAGTGCGACGAACGAAATGTTTTGGGTAAAATCAGGCACTCGGGCGCTAAATTTCTACGAACGATTTCATAAAACGGTTTATCATTGAATGTGAATAATAAATTCTTAAATAAGCACAAACTACTAAATGTTTGAACAATCCTAAAATTCTTCAACTAACAATTAGAAAATTCGTATTAAATGGAGAATCGAAAATAAACGACTAATTATTATTTTAACAACCACGATGTTTTAAATTTGTTTTGCCGAATCAGCTGGGGCGACATTCTGGCTAGAGTAATAAACCAATAAAGAGATTCGTATGAGAATGCGTAACAATAATAATAATAATAATAATCCTTTATTGCCTACTGTTCTCATGGGAGACATCAGACATTGTCAAAATGTACACTCGTACAAATACAGACATACAATACAATAAAAGCAATAACTTACACTAAATACATTTTATACAACTAAGAAAATAGATCACAGTCAAATCAAATACTGGGAGCATTAGACTAAGTGTTCGAAGCGTTTACATATTCTTGGAAACTGTAGAAACAATTTGAAATAAGATATAATTTTAATTCTTTTAGATATTTTTTGTCATCAACAATACTTCTTAGGGAACCTGGTCGGGCATTATATGCTACAGTTACTTTATAATTTGGACTTCGTTCGTATCGCTGCGTATTGTGTTTTGGAATAGACAAGTTATTTTTATAACGAGTCATCATACTTGTCGACACGTCACAGTTTTTTCTGTATCCATGACTATGTTTGCGATAGAATACTAATAGTTTGTAGACAAATAAACAAGGAACAGTCATAATATTTAATTTTCTAAAGTGCTCTCTACAACTTTCGCGAGATGGCAGTTTCAGCATGCATCTGACTATTTTTTTTGCATTATAAAAGCCCTGTGTGAGTCCGAAGATGATCCCCAAAACGTGATTCCGTAGGCTAAGTGACATTGCACATACGCGTAATAAAATGTTTTCAGTACTTCAAGGCTGACTAAATCGCGTAGATGGTAAATCGCGTAGAACGCTTTTCTTAATTTATTGCAGACACCATTTATATGATGATCCCATCTTAATAGGTTATCTAACTCAACACCCAAAAATCTTACATAATCCTCCTCCTTGATTGACTTACCATCTATTTTAATATATGCGGATTCCTGTTGCGGAAGTTTAGTTAAATAGTGTAACACTTTAGTTTTTTGCGCGTTTAAGAGAAGGGAATTTAATTTAATCCATTCATTCTCATTTAAAGTCCGTCCTAGAAATAAGCGATTTTCTCGAAACTTATTCATTTAAGAAAAAAAAATTATAGAAAACTTTTATTTCTTTTCACGATATCTACCGACATATCGAGTTTGGTGCATCTTCATTGAAACAGGCTGTAGGTGGGAACGTTTCATTTTCCAATTATAGTCCGTAAGAAGTTCTAAGAAAATTCTCAAACATTTAACGATTTATCATATACAGACTACTTCGCTTGTAAATAACTATAAAGGTCCAAGTACCAATAGTTGCCGATCAGTAAGCATTGTTGAGAATTCAGGAAAATCTACCAAAGAATGCAATAAGAAAACAAGGATTTTACATAAAACTGCACTGAGAAAAATGACGAAGAGATCTGATTTTGTTATGGAATAATGAAGACAGTTAGCAGTAGATTTTGTACAAAGAAGTTTGGTAAATCTTTAATTGTTAAGTATAAGTATGTTACTAAGAAATTGTAATTGTAACACATAACCGTTGATAATTACTTGAAGAGAAAGAGAAATTTATTTTACAGGAAATACCTACATTGTAATGAATAATATTACAATGATTTGGTGCGTTGCAAGTAATGCCACCAGATTTTAGTACAAATGGTAGACTTTCATCCTAGTATTCTGAATTTGATGATATTCAGCGATGAAGCAACTTTTTACACTGTAGCAATTGCCTAAACCGATACACCATAATCTTTTGGGTAGCGAAAATTCTTAGTAATTCGCAAGCTTGAATGCGCGTTTCCAAAGGTGAAAATCTGGTGAGGTTGCCAGAGTAATTTGACCTTACTTTCTGACATCCCTGTAGTAAGAAATTATATAGGGCAATTCAAGTTGGACCTTGCTAACTTCAGGAAGCCACAGAACTTCTCAAAACAATGGAACTTTTCTAGATAAACTATGGCTAAAAATGCTTTATTTTCGAAAAATCGGCGTCAATTTTTTTCAAAATAACACAGAATGAAAGGAATGTTGGTCTTTATGAATGACGTGGCTTCCTCGATTAATCAACTAGTATTATTTATTGATACAGTTATAATAATTCCCGATTGTCATATCGAGTACCACTTTTATGGGGGGAAACGTAAAATGAAATTCATCCAAATTATTCCAAGTTACGCTTGGTTGGCTTAATCACAGCGTGTCCCCTATTGGAATTCTTTGAATTATGTATTTTGGTTGAGGTCTTCTCAAAATAATCCTATCTGAAGGGCAAGTAAATTCTCATGACATATACTTTCAAAAATTCAAATAATAGTTAGGTACGATATTAACACATTAATACGTCCTAGCTGTAATGATGCATTATGAACAATTATTGTAACATTTTTTTTTATTTGTTGATAAATGCTGAAAGTTTTTCGTTTTTTCCTAACATTAATGACACTAATTTCAAATTAATCTTAAAACAATGTCATATTTATACAACGAGGCGGTACAACGCCTTGAATTTTTTCAAATATCTCAAAAATAAATCAAATATCGTAAAAGTATGAATGATTTAATTTTTATATTAAATCCAGATTACTTGTGCCCCTACAAAGTAGGGCTCGATCACAATTGCATCAATGATCAACTCTAGAAACATACCAATCCTATAATACTTTTTCTATTCTGTGTTGTTTCTAAAAAGAAACACTTTAAAAAATTAAAATTCGAAGCCATTTTTTCTTAGAAGCAAAACGCTTTAAACATGATTTATTGAAAAAGTTATCAAGATTAAACTTGTAATAACTAAATAGTCGTTGTACAGCTTTTTCGAGACTATTATGGCAGCAGTATCTCATTGTATTAAGTTTGTGACCAAGTGTGATTACTTCATTCATCTTATATGGTAATACCATTCGAAATTTGAAAAATAATATAATGCCAAGAACTTGTATGAAATCGTTACCATTTTTGTTTCGAAAATATTTAAATTGGAAACCTCTTAAACTATCATTCGTGTATGGATATTCGACCTTATAACAAAAGTTTTGGTTCTAAAAGCTGCAATAATAAATAAGAGAAGGAAATGGAGCGAATCTCGTTAAAGTTCTTCAAAAGTTCTGAATATCCTTAATATCTAATAAAACATATTGTACAATATTATTACATTTAAAATGCATATTTCCGTAAACAAAACTGCAAGTATTTGAAAGTTTTGCAGTTTTTAAGGTTTTGGTTGAACAATCTTTTTACTCACCGAATTTAGATCCGCCTCATTTTTCTGTACTTCAGCAAATGAAAAAAAAATCGTCAAGGGCAAAAGACTCCATGACGTAAATAGCTTAAAATAAAGATTAACAATGAAAAGTAAGTACTTTTTAAGGCAAGCGAAAGGTAAAAATTCTTAACACTTGACTTGTTTAACATTTGATAAAGCTTTAAAACTGTTTGCTCAAGAAATGAATGTGGGTGGCAGCTACAACAACAAAATCAAATTACTTTTATGTTTCCAAATTTCCTTGCTTTAGCAACAATTATTTCTGCAATAATAAAATTTAATTGCAAATTAAACCATGACCAAACAAATGAACCGAAAAGTATAATTAAGTAGATAATTAAAATCATATTGTCACATAACTTTTTCAAAAAAAATCTCTATGGACATAACACTCGCAATTGCAGTTAACACAGATCATGTTAGGGATTAACTAGATTACTGACTGACCTTAGCCCGTTTTGATGGGCACTTAACGCATTAGACACGAGGAATGCATCGCCAACAGCAGTAAAAACCATTGTAGGTAAACCGCGGTTTAATGTGAAGGTGATCTGGTATCTTCTTAGGAAATGCCAACCCAACGAATTCTTATGTATCATTTATTTACAAACCAGTTTGCGTAATGTGACTCTTTTAACGAGAGTGTAATGACTAACGACTCGAGATATTCTCACGGTAAAATAAATATTTTCCAAACCTATCATTGCTACCAAAACTCTAAAACAGAAGGATTTTTGGGAAGATTCGTTCCCATACGATAAGATATAAAACTTGCAAATCATTCAGATGTTTTGGACGATAAGGATCGAAGTAAGCTTTCTAATTTTAAATTAGATGCAGGATGTTGGTATTAAACATAACATCTGCGAAACGCTTTAGGGCAAAGCCGGGGTTTACATACATCCTGGAAGGAATTGTACTGAATATGTACTAATTTGGATTAAAAAAAGGAGTCCACTCATTTGTCCTGTTTGTCGGCTTAAGGCTGAATTCGTGTTACTTTTCACGAGACATTAACGTTAATGACCAAATAAATTACACCAGAAGTTGAAAACCTCCAACTCGCCTTCCCACGTAGTTTATTTAGTCCCCAGAATGCTCAAAACATTGTTTCTCTTCAACACTTGAGACTTTTTTGTTTTATAAACTTCTGTCTTCGTGTACGGACTGAAAAAAAAAATAGCGAATTCTTGTGATAAATGAGAGACCACAAACGAATTCTTTTAAATCCGATGGACTGGACTGGTTTTTAGAGGAATTTTAAATGGCCTACTTGTTCCACTTACCTTCTCCTGCGATTCAGTGTCTACATGCCATAATCGGCTAATTGGCAGACACATTCCGCAAATAAATGAGAAAATTAATTACATACATACGCGTATGTTTCATACAAAGGCAGAAAGAAATACGTTAATTACATACTAAAAATGGCAAATCGAACCAACTGCGAGTCATCAAAAATGTATAATTAAGTAAAACAGAAGGGCTTTTGGCTCCTTTTCATAAATAACGATCAAAGTTCATACTACGAGCCCATCGTAGAATGAGTACACAGTTTTTCAGCAAATACGGAAACAATTATTTTTGTATTTATACTGCAAGTGCAATTTTGGCTCCTTTTCGTAAATAATGAGCCAATTATCTCCAGCTCCACCTTAATTGCATTAAAGAAGTTTTTCTAACATTATAAATAACCCAACAAAATTACATAAGTCTACGTGGCCAACAAGGTTGCAACACCTAGTTCTTCTGGAATGTTATTTTGAGATGTTTAGTGTACATAAAAAGGCTGTAAAGAATTATGTAATTCATTTACTTCCCGTTTTGTGATAATTACAACGGCTACGTGAGAAACTCTAAAACGCGCTAAAGAATGCTTTGTCATTGTTTAAAATTTTATATTAATGCCAGTATTTCATTCAAGGCGAAATATTCTTTAAATCAATGTTTTATTCTTTATGTTCATGAAAATTTCACGTCCACCTACAAGTAAAAGCCACACAATGGCATATTTTATTTTTATCGACAAAAATACAGCGTTTGCTCTCTGCCTTCATAATAAAATTGTAGGAGCGACTCGTTTTACTATAAAAGTGCAACACTGCACCTCTAAGTTTCTCCTTTCCTAAAGTCTTTTTCGTAACAAATGTGACAAAATGTCACAATTTGAAAGTACTATCAATGGTACAATTCAAATTTGTCGCGTTCCTCTAACACCGTTCTAAGATAACCTCACCTCACTTTCCCTTCTTCATTTATATTACACGTTCCTTTTACTTAAAGTGAGATAAGTGAGGAAGTTGCTACCTCCCTTAACGATTTGAAGAATCTGCAAAATCTTCATTAGAAGGAATAATGAAAATTCCTCCCTCAATAGTGGGGGAAACTAATCATACTATTGTTGTTGAACTGAGGTTAGACTAAGGGAGGTGAGTGGTTCACCTTATTCACATGTTGAAAGTGAATAAAAATGTATCTAAATGGAACAACTGAGAAGAAATCTGAGGAAGACCTTGACGTAAGGACTTCCTCAGTTTTCTCCTCCTTAGGGTTGTTGGTAGCTTCTTCAGAATAAAAATTCTTTCATCTTAAACGTATAGCGAAGTGTGGAGATTTATATGTTTTTTTTTATTGTTCAGTTATGGATAAAAGATGCATAAACATTTTCAAATCAAATAGAAAAGTAAGCGAATCAAGCTCTAAATATTCTGTGAACAAAAATCAAAAAAGTTTTAAAAAATTACATTAATTCCTGTTTTTATTTTGAATCTTTTAACAATACTATTGCCGTTAAATCAAATTGTTTCAAAATTACTGAAATTACTTTTCTCGCTTATCTTACTTTATTTGAATAGTCTAATTCTAAGGCTGCGCTCACACTGATGAAGCAAAAACGTTTTCAAACAAAACATTTTTGACTAATTTTGTTAAAAAGCATTTCTTTTCCATGCTTTAAATAGAATCAGGCACACACTGATATATCAAAACAAAAAACAGTTTAAAACACGCTAAAACAGTTACTGTAAAGTTTAAAGCACGCTAAAACAGTTACTGTTTTAGCGTGTTTTTTGTTTGAAAACGTTTTGCTTCATCAGTGTGAGCGCAGCCTAAGAATGTCTATCCAAAAGTTTAAAATTCTCTGGAATTTGAATTTTTGTTGATTTACCTTAATAAAAGAAGAAAGAAAAATTGCAAAATAAATAAGAAGAAATTATAAATAAACTACAACAAATGATGTCCTTTGTCATCAAAAATAGATATAAACTTTGGATTAAACATTTTGAGCAAAAAAAATTTCCTCATATTTACATAATTTTTCAAGAATATTCCAACTATTTTTAGAAAAACAGATCGACCTAATTATGAAATAAAAATAGCACATAGACGCTAATTTATTACAATAGTAGGCAATTTATGTTAATATTTACCATTTACGATATCTTCCAATTTTTTGAACAGAAACTGTAACTCTAAATTGACTTTTAATACATAATAAATTTGCATAATTAATATTAAAAAAAAAACAAATGTCAAACGAACTCCATAAATAAATGGTAAGCTTCAATGAGAAATTGCTGTTTTTCTTTTAAATGCAATACATTTGCTCGTTTCGTTGAATGCTCCTGCACAATATGAATATTTAATTTATCGTCTCAAAAATTACAAATGATGGCTCAATGTATATAACAAGGTCGAGTTTACATTCGCACTTCCGCAATAAGCGATGTGCCAAAAAGATTTCAAATACATCCATTCTTTACTTAATTTCGTTCGGTCCGTTGGAGTTGTTCCTTCATGTTCCAACATCGAGAAACAAAGACAGAGGTACAACTTAAAATCTAAAAGAAATATAAAAAAAGATAATTCACAAAAAAATAATTTATTTTACTACTTTACTACTACATTATTTTATTTAACCTTTTCAACAGTTTTTGTGTGATGTTATATTAAGAATAACATTCAAAATAAGTTAATAGAAACGTCATACTAACAAAAGAAGTTTTCAATAAATTAGTTTTTTTTTTTTTTCAGAAATTTTAGTTCCAACTGAATTTGCGTTAACTGTGATACCGGGTGTAAACGATTAAAACTTTCTACAAATAGTTTTATTCAAGAACAGTTGGTACATAGCAATCGTGATCAATTTTTATTATTTAATACTTTCATTACAGCATTATCATGTTACTCAAGAAATATATAGGTCAAAGATATCGATTATGGTACCTACTAGAAAACAGAAACTTCCAACTCAAATTTCAGAGACAGTAATAATATGGCTCATTTTTTTTAACTCAATGTTTATTATACGACAAATAAAAAGTGATTTTATGTAGCAATTATAAGGAAAGAAAATTGCATTTGTGTCCAAAGTTGTCGTAATAGTCAACCTAAAAGATCACCTCTTAGAATTTACTTGGACAACGTTCAAACTATACATTAAAAGATTTTCCAGATTCTAGAATCGACCAGCTCCCAACAATACATAATATTGGTCGATAATCCCCAGGAACCCAAAAAAAATATAAATATTTTTACCAACAGTCACGTTTCAAAAACCTTTGTTTTATCTTATGTAAATATAATTTTTTAAATAACTAAAATAAGGAGAAAGTCTTCGTAAATTCTATACCTTCTGTTACGCCAAACCTGCCCTGTCGTGCAAGTGGACAGGTTTCGAAAAAAATACTGTGATTTGTGAGCGAAAGTATACGCGCTCTAATTATTACAAAAACAAGTTACATTATGTGTATGTGGAATTGTGGAATGGAAAAGGCGCAAGCACTTTTGTTTTACGTGCGTATAATAATCAACATTTAATTACTTCAGGCACACTTACGTAAAACACAAAAATTTCACGCAATTCTCCCACGTTATGAGGAACTGGTTAAATAGCAGGAGGAATAAATTAATGCATTGACGACTTTTTATGCAACACGAACGGAGTGAGCTCTAAAAGAATTCCTTTTGGTATACACATATAACTTGTTTTTCCAATTTAAGTAACTTGTATTACCTATAGAAAGGTAAATTAAATCATTAATTATTTATTGAAAGTCTTTGGTAAAATTGTTAAAATTTTATGCAAATATTAGTAATATGTTCTACGCAATAAACAAGGCGACTTTTTATTTCTGTACGAGAATTGTGTTGACAATATTAATTAATTATAAAAGGAACAGTTAAATGTGCATTACTATTTTAAGAATTCGAATTTTAAAACTTGAAATTCAATTTGATAAGACATTACGTAAAATTGAAAGTAACTGCATATAAAGGTCTGAACTTTATAATACTTACTCATTTGTGATAAATATAGCGTATTTGTTATAAAGTATTTGTTGTTTCTATAACTTTAATTAAAAAAAGAGATTCTTCTTAAGAATATTTCTGTCATTTAATTTAATAACAAAATTATCAAATATTTAACAAACTCCTCCACCAAAATACAAAACTCCATAATTCGAAATAAATAACAAGACACACGTCGTAGGGCGCTAAATCAGGGCTATAGGGTAGGTGTTGTAACTCGATAATGGATTGATATCTGCGAACCTTGTGGATCCTGCAGTTGTCGTATAACAGCAAAGCTTTAGTTCTCCATGAATTCTGACTTTTGCTCTACAGATTTACCTCTCCATAAATTATGAACCCTTTTCCCATATATTCAATAAGCAAAAGACCTTCGCAATCCCAAAAAAACGGTCGCCATCAACTTTACAGAAGACAACTGAGTTTTCTCCTACCTTGGAGGTGGATAGTCCTCAGAAACCCAGTTTCGTCGCCTGAAACAATTCGCTCTCTAAAGCAACCAAATGTTCTTGATAAATTTCTTTCTTTGCCAGTTTTTGCTCTAGTGTCCATCGGGCAAAACTTTTTTCATTCCTGAATCTTCGTGCACAATCTTATAAACTGTAGTTTCAGATACTCCAGCTTCTTTAGCAAGCGCTGGGATCTTCACTCGTCGATCTGACAGCAGCAACCAGTCTTCCTGATCTGGAGTCATTCTGAATTGAGTCACGACCACATCGAAACTGTTTACATCAAAATTTGACTTGAAAATAAGATGGGGCGTCATTCTTTTAAGAATAACTTTTGTTTCATTTTCCTCTTTAGTTAGCAACTTTATCCCTGCGCGATGCTTTCACTCATTCTTTGGAAGAAGAAAATTGTAAAAACTGCAAAGCACAACGAACTTGTACAAAATTTCGTCAAAGTGCTTAGCACAGCGACAGTAATTTCTCTACCAAGCGTTTTTTTTTTGTATAAGGTCATTTTATTGGTTAGGTAGATTAATTAAAAAAATGCCCTCGTATAGAAAATACAAAAATGCATGATTAAAAAACTTTCTTGTTTCATCTTTGTTATCAATTACTCATCCCATTCGACAAATTTAACAGTCCATTAGTACTACATAATTCGATCCACTCACGGTATCCAAGATGGATCTCGCTTGTACAATGTTGGTTAAATAGGAAAAACTATTCGTCTTCTAGTTTTAAATGCACCCAAAACCAAATGTCCCACTGATAAGCTTGGTTTTGTAAACGTTAAAAATAAAAAGTGGATTAAAATAAAAAATACAATTTTCAAACAACTACTACAAGAATTCGTTGAGATATTTCAATGAGCTTCATGTACAAACCTCACCCTTAAGATCTTGTGGTATAACTGTCAGAAAATTGTCAGTTTGTAGCACTTATCTTGCGCATGACTATACACGAACTGCTTCTGAAATTCAAGTGAACATTAAATATGTCGAGGAAATTTAGGGTAAGTACTCACCCGAACTATTTCAGAATTAAAAGGAGAGATGATTGATTCCTAACATGATACACAAAAGTAAATAAATAATAACTTTTCAGAAAATTTTTGAATCTTTTTCTATTTCATCAGTATTAAACATAAGGATGGTAGGAAATGTATAGCTACTATTTAATGAATTTAATTAACACTCGATTAGTTTAAAACAGATTTAAAAATAAAACATAATTATTTCTAAACTTTTAAGAATAAATATTGAAAATGAATAAAGAATAATTCAAAGTAATTTGTTTTAAATTTTATATCTACTTAAGCTTACAAAACATTGTTTAATGTACAGTTGCGAACAAAACATATTGCTCGTCAACTGTCAAAAAACAAAATACATACAGAGATTTATAAAGAGCATAAAAAAGTTTAAACTCAAAATTACATTTAAAAAATATAACATCAATGACAAAACTAAAAGGGCCTCCCACAATAGCATAAGAAGAAAAATCAGCTAGAGCTAAACGATGTCATGTCGCAAAATTATGCAAAGAAACAAATACACAAGACAAATTGATATTACATGAGGGAAACTCCAAAACGAGCACAAAAATTAATAAAAAAAAAACTGAACACTTGTGGCACTTGGCATCTTTACGGGTTATGGTCGATGTCACTTAGATTCTATTAACAACAAAATTTTGCCAATTTTGGCACTTAACTCATTTGAACTTGACACTCTTCATTTGTTCTTTATGAAAATTTCTGCGTCTTCTCTAACTCAAAAAGCTTTTATAAAAATTCGAATATTTTATGTCAATTTGAAATAAAATAAATACTTCCAACTTCACACTTCATTTAGCTAACCTAAAGAAAAATAATTTAAAATTTTAAAGTTTTCTACGCATCGGCGAAATAAAATAATGAATTAAGAAATAATTGAAAAACTAACGATTTTAGATCAAATTTTTATTTAGAGAATTTTGTTTGTGAAACTACGTGAAATTATCATATTCACTTATGACCTTATATTATTATTTTTTTAATTAAAAATTTAACTTGATACCCTTCACAATGTTTAATTTAACACCCACATAGACCACTGAACTCTTATTTTTATTTCATTATGGCATTATGAGAGTTAATCCATAGGCTTGACTTTAAGCCAGCCAAGTTTCACTTGTAGGTGGAGCCGCCACTATAAATTTATTATCAAAAATCGCGCAAAAAGTCAACTTTCCATTTTTATTATCTTCAGTCGAGAGTGACTACTTTTGTGAAAATAACTCAAAAGTAAGCAAGCTGATTTGTACCTACTGCGATTGAGTAAATACAAAAAATTATCTTCAATGTTAACGAGAGGCGAGGTACTTAGAGAAGCGTAATTACATGTGATCTTTCACGAATTTTACAAATACACATCTGCATTCCTTTTAAGTTATTTAATGTAGTCTTGAGTGATTCGAAGGTCGTTTCTCTTTAATCAAACGGGTTTATTTTTACAGTAGTTTCTATTTTAGCGCTTCTGATAAGTAATGTTATTAAGATAGAAACTTATTCAATTAAATTATGGAACTTTTTCTAGAAAATTATATATTGTAAGATTTAATTATGAAAATAATTTCCTTTAATTTGTTCACTTTAACCAATAATTAGTATGACCACTAACAACAACCTTTAATTTTATTTATAAATTTTATTCAAAAATAAATTTTACAATACGATATAATGATATGAATATGATAATAAAGGCAATTATAAAAATTAATATTCTATGAACCTTCAACAATTTATTAATTTGTTGGAAATAAAAGTAGTACATCTACAGGGCAATTCCAGCCGAGCTGAACTATAGTGAATTAACACTAACAACAAAATTTCTATATTACCTTTAAAAGTAACTCTCCCAAATTTACAATTAGGATTCAGAGTTATCTTATGTAATATTAATTCCTTTTTGGAGTGAAGTGCGATTTTGTTTCTCTTCGTGAATATGTGTATGCTAGGAAAGTTTTCGATACCCAGATAATTTGCCGTTTAGGTTTTAGTCAATTGATCTTATTTAAAAAGTTTAAATAGTGACATCCTGCGATCGCTTTTTGACCTGACATTGCAGCAAAATTTTTAGATCTTATTTACTTGGACAGGTGGGTGAAAGTAACTTGGACTAACTTTATTTAGCTTCTTACGCCACTTTTTCAGCCAACGCTAGATTTTATTTAAATCTTATTTACATATTTATTTGCTAGGTTTATATCACATGTTCTTGCGATATGCAGACTGTCCAAGAAAAGCTGAATTGAGAGCAACTTAATTTTTTAAATGGCAACCCCTTTTTTCACAATTTCAAATTCCTTTAAAATTCTAAATGTTTTCTATGTAGAACCGTATGCCTAAGATCAATTGTTTCTGAGTTATTTACATCGGATAAATTAAAAATTATGTAAGTCATAGGCCAAAAAATATTTTTGGAAAAATCTTACTTTTCCAAAAAAAGGAATCGCTAAAATCCGTCAATTTCAAATGTTCTTCAATTTTACTTATTAGAAAATATTTTGAATAATGCAAAAGTTTTTAAGAAAGTCAAACGATTTTTTGTATATATTTTTAAAAACAAGAACGTTTGTAAAAGAGATAAACTCGTCAAATAAGATCTCGAGAAGACGAGTACAACTGCCATATCGTTATCAACTTGAAATCAAAGAAGGCCGATCTATGATTGAAAATATTTGTAAGAAAAGTAAGCACGTCTTATGACCCATCAAGTGGAAGGTCTCGAAGGAAGAAACGCGAATACCATACAATGCCATCTTGGAATCAAATTGGGGTCAAAATTAATAAGGAAAGAGACGCCACAATCACGTCAAATGTATCAAAAATTGTAATAAACCCAAATACGAAAGGGTAAATATAAGTTTGTTAATTCTATTAACGCTTTTTTATGTAATTGGTTTGTAATATACCCCGCCTTGTATAGTAGGTAATTGTTTAAAATTACTGAATGTGTTTTCTAATAAGCTTGTTTTTCAAGCATCTAAGCAACTGAAGAATGTATTTTTTCATGATTTATTCCTCAAATTGTCTGTCAAATTTTAAATGTTCATAACTCAAACACAATTGATTTTAGGCACAGGGTACAATATATAAAAATTTTACAAGGAATTCGAAATTGTGAAAAAAAATTTTGGTTGTCTTTTAAATAAAAACAAAGTTGGTTTTTTGAAACATCCTGGATTATACAAAATACTGTTAAAATAAACCTAGCAAAAAATTGATGGGTCCGAGCGATTTTTTCCAAAAATAGGGCGTTTTTAAAACCGGCGTCAGGAACATTAAAAAAAAGACTAGAGAGATAAAGAGAGAAAACCTTAATGAAATACAGGAGTAAATAACGAAATATTTAAATATAACCAACTGAAGACGAAAAATAGTAAAAATGATATAGAATAAATATTAAAAAACAAATCAAGTATAGAAATACATATCTGTACAAAAAATATTTCTATTTTTAAATTTAAGGTGCACAAATCCAGTAACACGTGTACATTTAACAATTGGTTACATAAAAGCTGTTTCTAAGTACCCCCTTATTCTGTAACTCATAACGACATCATTAAATAGTGTATCGTCTGCCTAATTTCAAAACCCCAAAGTCCGAAAATGGACAAAATTGAGTTATGACAATTTTATTGTTAAGGTAGTTCAAATCTACAGTATGTTAAAATCTGGTAAGTTGTCTTCGATCGTACCAACATATTGCTGTTTTTTTTTCTTATTATAAATTTTTCACCCTGTATATAATTAGTTTAGGTTTATTATTTTTGAAATTGTAATTTAAGTGAAATGTTAAATAACTATACTTTACCTTAGTGTGTTCCAGAACTGAAATTTTTATTTTACACAAATAACTAAAACACTTTTCTGTCCGATTCAGAAAATGTCAGTTGACATACTTGACGTTACGCTTTCGCCAACAACGAAAAGCTGGTTCAACCAGAGATTCCACGAAGTACTCCAGGATGATCAGGAACATTGGGACGACAATCTCACACAACATGAGTCGAGTTCCAAGACATCCAAGGATGAAGTGCTGTCCTCCGAAGTCGAAACTCCTGGACGAGCCGATCATGTCATCGTGGAAGACGTTTCAAGATTATCCAGGCGTGGCAAGTTCATCCAACACGCTAGAAGAGGAAATCCGAAACAAACATCGAGCCTACTTCTACAAGAAGAACGGAGGAAGACGTCGTATTCTTATAAAACTCAAGAACCAAGACAGAATCCGTCTTTTGAAGTTAGATGCAGTTCGACTGGGCCTCTTCAAGATGTAACTTCATTTTTGCAACCTACGAAACAAGATAGTTATTACTTGTGTACGAGAATTTTGATTTGTTTACAATTTAAGGAGTTTTAATTTTTCTTATATTTAAGGTTACAGAGTTTTTGTACCTTAAAAAGTATATAAAAGGGAGATTTCTGGGCAATTCATGAATTCAACCTAGGCCTTGAGCAGTAGAACATTCATTCACACTCTGCACTTAGCAAGTGAACATTCATACTCTGCACTTAGCATTGAACAATTTAGTATTAACAATTAACAGTTTGTAATCAATTTTGAGCTCCTTCAGAGCAAAATTTTGTAATCGAAAATAGTGACCAGAACATGTAAGAATACAATGAAAGCTCTCTTAGGCGGACAGCGACCGTGCCCAGCTGTCCGTCCATTAGAGGTGTCCGCCTAAGAGAGATGCAAATGCATGTAAATCACATAAATGGGAGATTAAAAACTGTCCAGCTAAGAGAGGTGTCCGCTTAAGAGAGCTGTCCGTTATGGGAGCTTTCACTGTATTCCATTTATTAATATGGTTAATTAAAAATGCTTGTTCAAAATAATTTGTAAATACTTACCAACAGGTGTAAGCATATTTCAAACATAGGACACTCTTGATAAAAGAGACTATAATCGCATTTGTAATTAAAATTTTGATTAAAATTCCCATGTACCTACGACGAAGTGGATGACAACTCAATTTATGCCAAACATAAATTGATGTGCATTTACACTAAACCTCTAATGGCGGATTTCACAAACGTTACTTAAATTTAATCATCCGTTAGAAGTAAACGTTGCCATGGTTACATGTGTGGAAGGTATAGGAATGATTATTCTTAATCGATGATTAAAGTTAAGTGACGTTTGTGAAATCCAGCGTAAATATACTAACCATTACATTGAACCAATATACTTATGCGTATTTGAAAATGTTAATAAACAACAAATTTATTATCAATAAATAATTTGTATGTCAATATTTAAATCGATTTTTACTTACCTACATCACGTAGCGCGACAAAAATAACCGACATTTTAAAATCACCACCATTAGGACAAATACACTTCAGAACCCAGTTCAAACAAATTTGTTTTGAAATACAATTTGGTACCCTGAGATATTATATCAATAAACAATTTAATAACGAAAAGAGTCTTATGTTAAATTTTATGCGTGACTTTGTCATTTGAGTTAATTAATTTCTAATCCTAAAAATTTAACAAACAAATTTCATTTAACTCGCAAAAACATCACAATATGTAAGACTTTAATCAAAATTCGTAAGCCGCCAGCTTATTGGAAAATGAGATGGTCTTTTGTAAAATGACCTTTACATGACTTACGAGATTTTGAAATTAGGCCGACGGTATGTACTTCAATGTAATTCTTGTTAAAATAAAATTCAATGTAATACATTAAAATGTTTGCATTCACTTGCCTCCCTTGATCTAAAATTTTAAAAATCATACGGTATAATCTACTATTGTCCAACAATTGCATGTTTTTAGGGGTTTTATACGTTAGTTTTGAATGACTAAAATCAAATTTCAATCACTAGCGAAATCAACAACTAACTATCCATGACGACCGACCATGACTGCTTGACGTTTTAAGTAATGTCACTTCAAAAATATCTTTTCAAGATTCTTTGTTGTTAAAAAATGCAACTGTTGGACAAAACGTCATATATCACACGTGAGCGAAATGCAATTATATACTCGTGAGAATTGTCTCACTCATGTATAATTTTGCATTTCCCTCACTTATAATATAATCTACTATAGTACACTAATGCCCATAGTACACTAATGCTACTATGGGAATAAACAAGAGTTTAAGGTTAAACTAGGACTGAGAAACCCAGCCCTAGTCATGTAAAGATACGCGTTTTAAAATGATTAAAATGTACTAAAGTTGTATTATACGTATTTTAAAACTTGTGTACACCTGTGTAGTACAACTTCATGCTATTTTAAATTATTTTGTACTGTTTATTATTCCGTATTTTATACTAACTTAACTTTATTAACCAACAGTAGTAAATAAATTAGTACACCTAGGTCCAGTTTCATAAAACATAGTTAACCACTCGATCAAGTTAATCGTGTGATTAAGTAATATCATTGGAGGAAATTTAAACTTTCCTCCAATGATATTACTTAATCACACGATTAACTTGATCGAGTGGTTAACTACGTTTTATGAAACTGGGCCCTAATGGTGTAAAGTTGTAGATATTACACGCGTGTTAAAATGATTAAAATATGTAATGTTGTAATATAAAAATTGTGAATAATACAACTTCACATAATTTTAACCATTTTAAAACGAGTACAATACAACTTTACATCACTAGGGCTGGATTTCTCAGTCCTAGTTTAACTTTAAACTCCTGTGTATTCCCATGGTAGCAATTATAAAAACAATTGTTCCTATGGAAATAAACAGGAGTTTAAAGTTAAACTAGAACTGAGCAACCCAGCCTAGATGTACTTAGTTATTGTTGATTAATAAAGTTAGGTTAAGATAAAATACAGTTTAAAATACGCAGGGTTATATAAAATAATTTAAAATACCGTATTTTTACATCACTAGAGATGACCAACGAATTGAATCTTGATTACTAAGTACGTAATAAGAGAGATTCTCTTTGTTAAATTAAAGTTCACATATCTCAATTATTTGACGTGTTTTGAATATGGTGTACATAAAGACTTATTACTAGAATTCAATTTTCGTTCATTTACGATGATAACATATAGGGTGTTCCATTTGGTAAAAGCTTGTAATAAAAAATATCTCGAAAACTTCACATTCAGTTGCTTTTCTGTCTTCATATATGTAATCAGCGGAAAAAGGCAAAAAAGTTGCTCATTTGATTGACTCTATAACACCAAAAAAAACCAAAGTTAGCAATAGTGCTGATTTGAGATCAGTTATACCTTCAGAAAACTCAAACAATTAGCGCCCATTTATTAACAAATAATACTGCGCAGATAATAATAAGAAAACATCAACGCGCGGGCAAGCGCGAAACCCGTTGGGCCAATTTTCAAAACGAAATTAAAAAAAATTAAAACCACAAAATACATATACATCGACCATATTTCGTTTGAAGCTTTATGATAAATAAAAACACAGTGCACTCACGCTAACGTGAACTAATTAAAACCAGCTGTTTTCATGTTTGCGCGATTGTTCATATTTCCGAGATGCAGTCTTCATCTCTTAAAAACAATTAAAACATGAAACACCACTTTCAACCTTTATTTATGTACTACATATTATGTATTTTTGGAAAAAATGAAGTAAAAAGTGATTCTTTGGACTGTGAATTTCTATAGTATACAGTGAATTTTTTTTAAGTGTGGCCATAGGGATTTACATGCTAAAACTTTGACCTCATGTTAATTATGTTATAGGACAAATTTTAAGTACATTTTTGTCTTTAGTCGTAAAATTAAACGATTCACTACAAGATGAACTTTGCTAAAATATCCTAACACGTTTTCCTTAATTTTATTTTACTGTGAAAAGTTGAAGAAAATGGACACAAATCATTGAATGAATATAATCCATGTAGGATGATGTTATTAATAATTTGTCACTGTGATTACTGATAAACCAATTATTGCAACATTAATTTATTACCACTTGTAAAAACTACTTCTTCATACCATTGAAAAATGAGTGGAACTTGTTATAACATACATAATTGACATTTTTAATGCTTGCTTAATAATAGCGGACATTTTCTTTATAAATTTGCAATAGACAGCACAGAATAGACAGACGTTAACGGAACTTTTCTCTTAATGACATTTCAGCTACCTTGATTTTTGACTTCAGTTAATTCTATGTTTATTAATTTCAACTTCTAACCGGAAAATAATTAAATAGAACATGTTATTGTTATTCTAGCAATGTGCATTTCGTAGAAAAATGTTTGATTTATTAATAAAAATAAATATTTGCTTCAAATGTGTACCATAACATATATTAACATGAGGTCGAATTTTTAACAAGTAAATTCCTATGGCCACACTTAAAAAAAATTCACTGTATAAAGTAGCTGTTCATGTTAGCGAGGTGCACTGTTCACGTTAAGCTGGGTACATATTGGCCGCACCGCATCTGTATTGCAACGTTGCAATACCGGTTCGCTGAAAATAAAAGTTAATGCACCTCGAACGCACCAATGCGCACCTCGGACGAACCATTGGTGCGTTCGAGGTGCATGACGGGTGCATTAACTTTTACTTTCAGCGAACCTGTATTGCAACGTTGTAATACAGGTGCGGTGCGACCACTGTGTACCCAGCTTTAGACAGTGGCCAATGCTAAAATTTAGGTGTTCACGTTATACAGGAGTTCATGTTAAGCAGTGTTCACGTTAGCGCGAGTGCACTGCAATTACGTGACATTTTTGTGACGGTATAATATTAAAATACCTATATGTAATTGTTTGTAATTTGGAATTAATGTTCTTCAAACATCCAATATTTTACCCCAATTTTTTAATTGATCGCGAACAAAATTATAGAAGAAATGTACTTTTCATTAAACTCAAATGTCAATTTCTATTGATGCACAAAATTAAAAAAAGACAAGTTAATCACATTCCTACGAAATTTTGACAATTTATTATTATTATTATTGTTTCAATTAAAATGCCAAGAACGAAGGCAATAAAAAAAAACTTTGTAATTACTTTTGCTACTGGAATAGCATGAATCCGACAACAAGACATTAATTTCCTCACAGTAATTAACAACAATGTTTACCTGAATGATGTATAGCTTCAGGCATATTAACAAACAATTCTCCACAAAAACTAAATTAATGGGCAGGAAATAATTTTCTAGTTAAGTGTTGGTGATTAAAATTTCTTCCTCGCGTCTTAAATTAAAAGAATTGCATCACACAAAGTGTGACTTTGTCGTTACTTAATTTTCATAAATTACCGTCAGTTCACGTCTCGCCTACAAAACAAGTTACAAGTGAAATTACTTTCATCAAAAATATGTTAATTTGCTCGCTTAATTTCACTTAATCTCTCTCTCTAGGTGTGGTAACACTACTTGCGATGTAAAAGAGGCGTCATCGCTAATCAAAATCCAACAAGACTTACGTTTTAGAGGAATTATTTGTTTAATCTTTTTATTTATTGTTTTCTAACATTGAAAATATTTTGTTTGTGATTAATAATGCTAAAAATAAAAAATGCACGGTAATTGGTGAAAGGAGTTATGATCGGAATTCATTTAAAAAAAGAGGAAAGTATTGCATAACGGTTGCGTACATATTGAAGCAAAAGAATTTAACATGTAGTACAGATACCTTGGAAACTGAAGTTTTAATCTCGCATAGGCATAGATATAGCAAGAATAATTTTATTTAGATCAGAAAATAATCAATGCATTGCTATTATAGAATTTTAATTAAGCAAAGAGAAATAAGTAGAATGAAAAAGAGAAATAAGTAGAATGAAAAATTCGGTAAAAATTGACTAAGAAGATTATGTCAAATTCGAATTCAGCAGATTGTCAATATGTGATTATAAAATATTAATCTTGTAGAGTCAGCTGTTCTTGAAATACAACGATTATTTCGAATCAACAGCAGTTCCGACTTGCCTTCTCTTTTCAAGAGAAAAGATAACTGGATAAAGAATAATGAAGTCTCCAGATTCGCTTACTAATTAAATATATTTTTATTTAATCCCACCGAATCTCCTTAGTATCAGAAATTGACATCTAATTCACAGTTTTGGCTAGTTGAAAAGAATAAAGAACTCTGTATTAAAGTAAGGCAGCCAATTCTAAAAAGCAAAGTTACGGGAAACTGACAATTCGTATTCAAAAGCGGGACCCAAATAAATTTAATCTACATTTTATTTACTCGTGATAATTAGAAAATTAGAGTATTAAACGAAATATCATGCGTTAAAATTCCCACGTTTGGAGTTGGCCATGACTTGAGAAAGCAAAAAACACTATACGTCTTTACTTATATTAGAACGTCAAAGAAAGTAATCAGCTCAGTTTATTATTACTACAGCGGCGACATACGTTTATCGAACGCTAACTTCAAACGTAGTATCGGTAGCAGAATAAAATTTACGATTGTCATTTCACATTATTATTTCATTTCTTATTTCTTCATGTCTTCTTTTAATTTCTTTGTAATTTTCGAATAAATATATAGTTATATGTATGTATCTTGAATGTTTATTATTAATTTCTTTAAAGAAATTTTAAATCTATAATTCGTTTTGAGTTTTTATTTATTTTTTATTATGATCGTCCTTTGTTTTCCTTTGGGAATTTTCATTTTATTTTTCCAATTCGAATCGGTTTCTCGATCGTCAAAAAGATTTTTATAATTCGATTAGGTTTCAAAAAGTTTTTGACGATCGAGAAACCTAATCGAATTGGAAAAATAAAATGAAAATTCCCGCATTAAATAAGAAAAACAAATAACGATAATAAGAAAAAATAAAACAGAAACTCAAAACGAATTATAGATTTAAAATTTCTTTAAAGAAATTGATAATAAACATTCAAGATATACAAATAATAATATTAATTCGAAATTCACAAAGAATAGATAAAAGGAAGATAAATGACAATCACAATATTCACGAAAGGAAAAGAAACACAAAACTTTTACCAACGAGAAACACAATCGAAATGAACAAACAATCCCTAAAGAAAGTAAGGAAAACAATTATAATAAGAAGTTAAAACTCAAAAAAGTAATTAATAATAAACATTCAAAACGTAATGGTAATTCGAAATTCACAAAGAAAAAATGGAAAGAAAAGCAAATCACAATCGCAAGCACATTTACGACAAAAAATCGCAAAAAATTGAAAGAAAAGTTTTGATTATTTAATTTCTGAAAAATGTTAAAACAATTAAAAACAAAAAAAATAAGAATGTTTTCATCCCTTTTTTATGAATTTCCAAATTACCATTAGGCTGAGTACACATTGGAGAAACACGCAAGAACTTTTTGTTGATAGTTGTTGCTAAATGTTTCAAAAAGTTTTTAACTTTCGTCAACTTATGGAAATATTTTATCCACACTAAAGGTATGTCCACACCAAATAAACACAGAGGAATATTTTATTGCTTGTTTCCGCAACCTGTCTATGGATACAGAAACAAAAACAAAAACACCGTAAACATTCTATCGACACCCAGGAAACCCATTTCAATCACAGTATCAACCCAGTTGCTGGGACAAGAAACGTTCCGCCTACATCAGTCAAAAGTTTATACACTGCACTCGTACTTCATAAAAGTACACACGACAAAAATTTCGGAAACAAGTTACAACATGTCCACACTACGTCTGAGAAACAATAATGTTTACCAATGTTTCTAAATTTCCTTTAATATTTACCGCTAAATATGGAAACAAATCAAATTGTAGGAATATCTGTTTCTGCAACAATAGGAACATCAAGAAACTTTCAGAAACATTCAGAAACAAAGTTCCAGGAACAAGCACCATAAATACAATGTTCCAGTGTGTTGTTTTCGGTGTGGACGTAGCTTAAAAATAGCAAAATAGAGAAACATCTGAATTTTGTTTCTGTTCCATTGTTGTAAATTGTTGCACGTAACGATCTGTACACACACTCACAAGAAACAAGTTAATATTGTTGAGAGTCGTGACTGAAGAAGACGTACTTCTCGCTTCTGCAGCTTATATTGTTATTAGCTATAAAGAAAAAACAACGAAAGCGAAGAGTTTGAGTGCGCTCAAGCCTCCAAGAGCGAGTTGATTGTGGCGGCTTACCACTTATAAGGGATGATTTATTAACAGATAGTCATCTTAAAAATTTTATATGTTTGTCCAATTCAACATAAAATATTCCCTAAGTAGTATCGATCCTTACTTTGCTAGATATTTTAAGACAAATGATTCTTTAAAAGTTCGAGGACAATATGGTGTTGATTGCTACAAGCCGTTACCAAAACTAGTGACAAGGTGTACACACTGAAGGAACTTCCTTTTTTGTTCCAGTATGTTGCTGCTTGTTTCCCATTTTCCTTTGATATTTACCGCTCCGAATGGAAACACGCAACAAACAGTAAATTTTGTTACTGGAAACAGAAACATGAAGAAACTTAAAGAAACCTTCGGAAAGTACCGGTAACTTTTTCAAGGAACATGGAACAGCAACTACAAGTTCCCGATTGTTCCTCCAGTGTGTACTTAGCTTTACGTTTTCAATGTTTATTATTAATTACTTGTTTCTTTAGGATTTTTTCTTTTTTTTGCGATTGTGTTTCTCTATGGTCAAAAATATTTTTCTTTCTTTTTTTATTGTTTTCATTATTTTTTGCTTTGTGTCTGTCTTTCCATTATGTTGCGATTATCATTACTTGTTTTCCTTTTCTTTATTTGTGATTTTTCAAAAAAATGTTTCGGTACGTTCCGGCGACGCTCATTCGGAAAAAATGCTCAAATGAAATAAAAATCGAAAATTTGTTTTCTTTTTTTGAATAACTTAATGAGGGCATGTCGGAACTTATCATTTTTTCATTTCGATTTATTTCAGCTTCCTGACACGAATCCAATAGCAGGTGCGTTATTTTTGAAACACCAAGTATAATGAATTAAACTACATAGAACGCAATGAATCCATAAGTTATCAGCGATGAAAATCACAACGCGCTTTAATAACTATTGATTATCAAGGTGATGAATTATTACTCTCAAACTATCTTAGTAGAACCGGATCAAGGTTTTACTTTCATTATTATTTAGCAAAATAATGCCCAAGAACACAATACGCATTAAGAATTAAAAAAAAACATGGTCGCTTCTGAAAATCTATATTTAAATAATCCTGTAAGAACCTTAACTTTGCAAGTAACTTGATTGGCTTGATTAATATTAATTAGGAGAAAATATTTTAAGAAAAATGTAGCAATTTAAGTTTAAATATGTAGTTAGAAAAAATTAAATCCGTATTTTAAATTGAATTTAAATTCCAAGGAAAATCTTTACTATTAAATAATAATCTGCGTATTAATTTTCGTAATGATTGGGGTCCTTAATCAAAGTAAGAAAATATCTATTAACTATTAACAAACAAAAAAATAGGTACTTCATTTATAAATTCTGATTCAAATTTAAATCTCAAACTCTAACAAAAAGTTTTTATATTAAACCATCTTAAGTGATTATTTAGGCCACAAATTAACTTATTGGAGAGACATTGCTTTTATTTCTGACTGTACATTTTCACTTTGAATTAATTCCTTTTACTTAAAAAGTCTTACTTTAATGCAACTGGAAGAAAGAAATATAAAGATATTGTTCTAAAATTAAGTTCATAAGTGTAATCTGTCGAAATGAAGAAGAAAACATGGAAGCTTTCTGTTTCTGTAATTTTGATTATTTTAAAGGAACTATAAAATGTTTGCAGAAAATTTTTCTTGGTCGCATTTACATTCATAAAATAATTGACTTTCTAAGTAACGGTTATTCTTAAACAGTAAAGAAATTAGAATCGGTGATACAATACAAAAAAGGGAACGAAAAAAATATTTTCTGTATTTTTAATTTTTAACAAATTAAAATGCAACAAAGTCTGTATTTTTAAACAATTTGTTAATTTATTTTATTTAATATCTAGTTGCAAATAACACGATACGAAATATAAGTAATAACTAATATAATCATATAATAATACAGGCTGTTTTTTTAACTTCATGCAAAAAATTAAACCAGTGAAAGTTGACATTAAATGTGATAGAATGAAACAGTTTTTGTATAACAATTGATTAATAAATATTTTCGACGAACGATGAAATAGTTTGATAGTCCCTGGTTTATTTTTCTTACATAATTACGTAATCGGACAAGTATGGTGGTATGTCAGCATCGGCAGTTCTCAAGCACGTCGTTGCAGATTTCAACAGTGTTGAAAACATTGCCGAATTTTCCAATAGTGTTATTGTGGACATGATTTTAATTTAGAGCGAATGTGGTCAAAATGCGTTGGTTGCAAGACGTTTGTATGCACAGCGTTACCCAGATCGCCCTTTGCCAAATAGCAGATCCTTTGTGTCAGTTGTACAGTTTGTTGTCTGGCAAATTATTCGTGAGGAACAATTACCCGTTCCATTTTCAAAAAGTGCAAGCTCTGATGCCCGCAGATTACCTACAACGCATGCGATTTTGTCGGTGGTTACTCCGGGAACAGACGGACAATCCGAACTTTGTTAATAACATTCTCTTCATCGACGAATTAATGTTTACAGGGATGGTATGTTTAATTTTCATAACATGCATGCATGTGTGGGTAGGTATGTTAAACGGCACTTTAATCGTTATGTTTAGGAACTTCGAACACTTATTGTGGATGAAGGTCACCGTCCGTTGCGTCTAGCGGTTCTAAACATTTCACAAGGAATTGGCGGATGTCGGTATGAATTTTTTGATTTTTTTTTTCGTTGTAATTTTGGTGCATTCGTGAGAATATCTGTTACCAAATACGCCATTAATTTTTTGCTCCAACTTCAAGAACACCCTGCATAACAATTAATATAATAATTAATTAATATAATTAATATAATGCAAGAAAAAATCGTAACTTACAAAATTAAACTTCTAATTGAACTAAATTGGATTAGTTAATACACATTTAATTTATTCCCAATTATTATAAACCACAATAAAAATATTTTAAAGACGCAATACCTATTCAGAAAAGGAAACAGAAAGACATTTTCTTTGAATTTTGATAATTTTAATACATTTGAATTTGAATTTAACACCTACCGAGTGTGTCATCTAACAGGGTTTCTTCGTTAAGTGTATTCCCATTGATATATGGAAAAATGTTTAATACAAAAGTTCCAAGGGTTTACAGGCCGCAGAACTTAAAATCATTTCTAAATATAGAGGTGCCCCACTTTATCGTTATTTTAAATAGAACACTCTAGGCTTGTTCGGGTTTTCGCCAGGATAGTCCTAGAACCGTCCTAGAACGTCCAGGAGCATGCGCACAACAAGAAAACGTACAGTTTTCTTGTTATGCGCATGCTCCTGACGGTTCTGGACCTGTCCTCACGGGAACCCGAACAAGCCTTCTATCTATAACGTTCTGCCATATCTACGTCATCGCTATTCTAAGAATACTGTTATACTCAGTTTATCCGACGATTGTAAAATCGGACCTAAATAATATTTCTCTAGAAAGCAGTGCGGGCATATTTAAATTAATTTGGCAATAAACATTTAATTAATAATGAATGAAATGTAATTGTCGAGTCTTTACAATTACAAATAATCAATTGTAAAATAAAATTGGAAAATGTATTTGCCTTAAATCACTATAAAATGTTTTTATTTTTTGTATCGACCCTGAGGTGAGCGAAAAATAAAAATATTTTACAACTTCGAAAGGGTTTATAGTGACTTTTATACATTTTCCAATTTTATTTAACTTTGATTAGTCATTAATATTATGGATAATCCTTTACATTAATCAACTATAATTGTTTGGTTCCTACAATTAAATGTGAATTTCTACAATTACGATAATTTAATTATTAATTTTTTTACATAGATTTAATTAACAATTATTTCTTAAATGTAGTTTATGCTTGATTAATTTATTGGATCATTTTTTAAATCCAATTTCTGTTTGATTACTAACTACATAATGCCAAAGTAAGTAAAAATGCTAAAAATAAAACAGTTTCTGATATTTTTCAACAATTACGATTCAACATCAATTTAAAGGTCGAATAACATTAAAATTGAGCAATGATGACGTCATTAGATACTTTTTGTTAATAATTGTCATTAAAAATATTTATTGTAACAAAATTTAATTGTGACCTGAAACTTAACTATTTAATTGGAATTAAATTCAATTGTAAAATGCAATTAATTGTGATTACATTTAATTGCAATTAAATTTTAATCAATTAATTAATTAATTTTATTTGATTATTGCCCTACGCTGGTAGAAAGTATCCACAGCAGCAATGAGGCCGTTGTTTTATTATACACAGTATTAGTATTTTGAGCATGTTGAAGCATGATAATTTTTGTTTTTCAACTGCCTAATAATAAAAATTTTAATATTTTTTTAATTAGTAATAATTTTAAATTGTCAAACCAATCAATTTTTACGTGTTAAAATACTTATGTGTATGAAGTAAGAAAGTGATCCTATTTGATCAAATGTGCAACTTTAGCTTTAAAAAAACCTGAACTAGATATACCTAAGTGAAAATCTTTAAGGCCAAATTCAAATTGTAACACTTTCAAATCATTGTAGCAGCCCTAATGAAGGAAGTAAATGTTTTCCAAAAGTTTGGCAATCCTATAAGAGTAAACTTTTAATTGCCTCCTTCTTTGGCTGCTATCCTGTCCTGCTAGAATGAACACATTGGTTCCAAAACTAAACTTAAAAAATGCTTACTCACAAAGAAAAATTGGGAAAATATTAAAGTGTGAAACAATTTTATTGTTAAAAATTATTTTTCTGCAGGTTAATTCATACAAGGCTTCTTTTCGTAAATAATAAAAAAAATATATTAATATTGTAACAAATGGTATGTAACAATGCAAAATATTTTCAGAACGTAGTTTAAGTCCGCACGAATATGATATTTAATATACAGCGTGTCGCTAAATTCCGTGGACATGGCTTAAGCATAGATTCTTGGGCTCAATATAAGATGATTTAACTCAACTTATCTACATTCAAAAGTGCTTCGTTAAGTCAGTATTCTCCTTCAAAGTTATTGAAAAAAAGTTAATTTTTCTTATAACAAAAGAACGCTTGAATTAATTTGGATGATATTTGGTACGACGATCACATTTTCCGATGGTTTGACTAATTTACATTGGATCGTTAGTGTGAGAAACAGAGTTGCCACCATACAGATATTACAGTAAGTTTTTTGAGGTTAGCAAGGTACCATTAATTAGTTAATTTTTACAAAGAATCATTCATTAGGAAACTTTTTTAATCTTTGTAATATTTGATATTTCCTACGATTTACTCACAAAATAGAAAAATTTGAGAAGCTGCAGCGTTTCTTACTGAAAACAGGAACACTATAAAATAATACGCTGTATAGAAAAACAAATACCTGCTATACGCATAATTTTTTTTTACAGATAGAGGCATCCATTTTTGATCACAACATAGAAAAATCTTTTTTGAAAAAAAGATATAAGTTAGTATAATTGTACACGACAAACAAATGTTTACTACGTGCATAGCTAACTTATTTTCAGAAAGAGATGTTCCTTAATAATAATTTTTATATCTTTGGCACTTTTCATATTTTCATATCAACGAGCTCTTTCCAAAGAAATAATAATGAAAAATTAATTTTATTTTTGAAAAGTAAAAACCCTAATGGCGGATTTCACAAACGTTACTTAAATTTAATCATCCGTTAAAAGTAAACGTTGCCATGGTTACATGTGTTGCAGGTATAGGAATGATTATTCTTAATCAATGATTAAAGTTAAGTGACGTTTGTGAAATCCAGCGTAATAGATTTACAATTTACGGTCACAATTTTCCTGAATATAAAAATTCAACGTAAAAATTTGAACTACATCCAATCTCTTCAACTTTTTTGCATTGTTCCTAATTATTTGAGCAGTACCTTGTTTCCTGATCCAAAGAACTGTTGCCGTGTTTTTAAAACACTAGAATACACTTTACACTTTAGTATGCATGGAACAGTATTTGCTTTCCTGTATACAGGGATATCCACATAAACCGTTCGTTAAAAGTTTTCAAGGTTGCAGTTCACGTAGATATTTGAAATTTAAGGAGCAAGGGTTTTCCGTAGAGATCTCTTTAAATAAAATAAAATTATCGTTGTATCACTTCCGGTTGTATTTTAAATGGAATGCTATATTTTTTTATCACGTTTTTGAATTCTACATGTAAAAATATGTTAAATTGCAATACATTTCCCTATCTCTAAAATGCATCATTTTTGAGATATTTTGAATTTTCTTAGAAATTTGGATTCTGCAATCTGATTTTCAAAAAATTATAACACAGCTGTTATTGAAGCAATTTTATTTGTAATAGCTAATATTGTAGTTGAAGCTTTAAGGTTCTTAAAAATTCCATCAGCATAATCTATTAAGCTACAGGTGTCTAAAACGCACCGCTCCACTCGAAGATATTCAAGCACAGCAAAATACTTTTTTTCAAATGGAATGACCGATATTTTAATGCACCATTGTATGTGGAATCAAATGCTGCGTCGAACTGTACTAGCATTCCCTATACCTAACTTTAACAGTTTTTGAGTTATGAAACATTTTCGATTTAATTCATAGAAAATTACAATTTTAATAGGTCAAATATTTTTAATTTTATTAAGATAGCATGGAAATTATAACAACGATTACTGTTACTACAAATTTTGTAGTCAACCAAAGAAAATAGAATTTGGCAAGTGGAAATTCACAAATTTTAATAGTTCTTTAATCATCCTTCTCTTAGGACGCTTGTGATCTTATAAAACGAAAAAGTATGAATTTCATTACTTTAAATTGAAGAATAAAATAGCTGCTAGTTTGCAATTCTCTGGATTAGCGTGAAAGTATTTTAAAACCATTGTCTAATTATCTTCGTTATTTGTTACTGATCTTCATACATTTTATTTTTCCAAATTGTATAAAGTTAGGTTCAAACTTTCCAAACTGTGTTTTATTCATAGGAGACAAGAGGGGTACATTTGATTGAACGCACATTCTCTGCTTTGAACAATTTTAGATCATTCTTCATGAATTTAAAAAATAGATTTAAAATATCAGCGTTTGAATAATTTTGATTTTGATTCTCAACTTTTTTTGCTTTTGCTTAAAATTTGTAGTAACAGGAAACGTTAAATGCAATTGTTTGTTGTTTTCATAACTATATCAATGCATCGATGCATTTTAGAGATAGGGAAATATATTGCAATTTAACATATTTTTACATGTAGAATTCAAAAACGTGATAAAAAATATAGCATTCCATATCAAATAAGCGAGTTGATAGCGACTTCCGGTACAACCGGAAGTGGTACACAGACAATTTTGTTTTATTTAAAGAGATCTCTACGGAAAACCCTTGCTCCTTAAATTTCAAATATCTACGTGAACTGCAACCTTGAAAACTTTTAACGAACGGTTTATGTGGATATCCCTGTATAGCCTAGTGAATTAAAATTCTAAATTAAAACTGTTTGCAAGAAAGTACGCTGCAGCCATTTGGATTTTTCTATTTTTTGACTAAACCATAACAAGTATCAAAATTTGCAAAGACACAAAAACGTTTACTCTTTCTAAAAACAAATTAGTTATCCATATAAAAGGCATTTGTTTTTCGTGTTTGGGCTGCTTTTTTCAATAAGAGGCGCTACAACCACTTAGATTTTGCTATTTTGTGACCAAACCGTAAGAAGTATCAAAAATTAAAAAAGACACGAAAAAGTTTCCTAATGAATGCTTCCTTCTAAAAATTTATTAATTGAAGGTATCTTCTTAACCTCAGAAAAGTTATTGCGAAATCCGTGTTGTGGTAACCCTGTTTTTCACACTAGCTGTCTCTCCAAATTACTGAAACCATCTGAAAATGTGACTTGCCTTCCCGTGGGCACTCATACCAAATATTATACAAATTGGTTCAAGCGTTCTTTTGTTATAAAAATAATAAACTTTTTTTCAACAACTTTGAAGCAGAATACTGCGACTTAAAGAAGCAATTTTGGATATAGATAAGTTGGATTAAATCATCTTATTTTGAGCTCAGGAGTCTGTGGTTAAGGCATGTCCACGGAATTTAGCGACACGCTGTATAGTATAATTAGGCGCAACAAAATTTAAAAATTTTAGGAACGTAAATACTTAGATATTTTTTTCATAATGGCAAGAGAATGTTTATTATGCAAATAAGTATTTAGAACAGTTTTTTTGCACACTTTAACAACAATAGTTTGTGTGACCTAATTTTTTAGGTTGCTTTATTGTTATTCCTTTTTTTCCCGAAGAAAAAAAATCTTGGCCTTGGTATTAACAGCGTCAAACTGTCTCATTGTAAAATTATTTCCAAACTATTATTATGTAAACTTACTTACCCAATCGTAAATTTAGTAGTATAAGGTCAAAAACAGCGTCGTTTCTAATTTTATTCAAGAGAAATATTTTCTGACGACCTTGCCTAAGCGAGGTATGCAATTCAAGAAATGACAGTGAAAACAGTACTAATGCCAATTCCGCAATGTTCGGTTGGCCGAATATTTAAAAATTCAATTTGAGCAATAGAGTTCCGCAACTTTTAAATAAACAAAACGTACATCTTCGATTTAAGGTGTGAAAAAAATCGTACGTACCAAGGTCTTTTAATCCATTCTTAGAATTACTGCTTGAAGATATGTAACAACTGCACAATAAAATTATTACGAAAAAGCCGGATGGTAAATGCATTTCAACTCGCGAACGCGTACATGTAATTGTATACTATAACGTGGTAGCGACAACCGCTCCGAAGTAGCACAAAATGCGTACTCAACGGGATTCTGTTTCTATGAAAGTCTGAGACTGCCGATCAGGAAAGTAGTTTTACAATATTTGTTTCCAACTTTCATTTAATTTGCTGTTCGTTCCTCTTGAAGTGGGTTGATATTTTTCGGACGCGTCTTGGTACGATAACAATCACTGGTTCAGTGGTTATATGTCAACACTGAATAAATTAAATTTAAATATGCTGGTTTCTCGGTAAAACGTAACAAAAGAATGCCTAACAATTAGCTAAAAGCTTAATGAAATTATGTTCAAGTGCATGGGTTTCGTGTTATTCCATTAGGCGTTTTGTTATGCGTGGAATAAACAATTTAGTGACAGTAATGTGTTACCCAATTAACGAAACGATAAAAAAATTACCACAATTATATTACGTTAAAAGATATTAGAAATTCTAATCTTTTTTTCAAAAAATATACTGTTAAATGACAGTATTTCTACTTAAACAAAATCAAATTAAAAATCAATTACGTCTTAGTTTTTGGTCGTAGCAAACAACTTAAGGCAGAGAAATGACCATAGACAATTAATATAGGGCTACTCACGCAAACCAATTGTTACAGGTTTTTTAAGGGAGTTTGGATAGAAATTGGAAATTAACGGAAGAGAAATATTTCGAAAATATTTTTTTTACGTTGTTCCCCCTAAAAAAGACGATTACTAAGGCAAATTTCAAATGAATATATTTCTGTTTTTATCACATATCTTCAATCAAGATAGGAATCATCGGCCTCTCATACACTTGTCTCCCATTGGCAAATCTAACGCAAAAATCTTTGACATTTCGTGGTTTATTATCCTTGATTATTGATTCGATAAATGTTTGAAGTTTCATAGTTATTCCTCCCTCTTCCACCATCCCATCTGCTGATGTCAGATTACACTGGAAAGTCACGAACCATCCACATCTCTGGGAGAACTTGTAGCAATGGATGGCTCCACAGTTTTTACTATGATGTGCTCATGTTGAATAATAATGTTAAACAGATGTATTAATTGTTTGAATTGGCTTCCGGTTGGAACCGCGTCACGTTGACTTCTACTGCCGACGTTTCGTTCTTCATTGCAGAAGAACTTCTTCAGGGCTGCTGCTGCTGGTGGTGTTGCTGCTGCTTCTGGTTAGTCGTTGAGACTCAACGAAACGCAACGAGACGCAATGAAGAACGAAACGTCGGCAGTAAAAGTCAACGTGACGCGGTTCCAACCGGAAGCCAATTCAAACATGGACGACGGCCGCGGAAGCCTTCAAATTAAATTAAGATGTATTAATTTTTTTTAATTCTCTTCATTTAGAGTTTCAACGACAGTTGGAGATGGAATTGACCATAATGACCATTGAAAGAAATAAAAATCAGATGATTAACAGGCAGATTACGAATCACAACTATCAATTTTTTGTGTAAGAAAATGGTAGCAAAGAGGCGATGATGCGAACACTTTCAAAACGTTCTAATAATAAATCTGACAATTATTGCTGCAATACAATAGTAAACCAAAAATGATTCTTTATTTTAATAATAATTAAATTAAATTATCAACTTACCATCTCTTGCAAATGGCGATCGAAAACATGAATGAGAGAAACATGAACCTACAAAACGCAGGCGTTCGCACAGGGACGTCTAAGGCCCAGTATTTCATTCGGAATTTAACTTTTATTCCCATTGTAATAATTATAAAGACAATTATTGTTTCCATAGAAATAAAACGAAGCTTAAAGTTAAACTCCGAATGATATAATGGGCGTAAGGGCCGGTTTCACCAAACTAAGTTAAATTTCTTCTAACACGGCTTAATGCGCTCGTGTTTCACCAGTGACATTACTAGCGTCGCTAATCGATATTAGTTAAGCGAGTTTTAGTTTCACGATCTCGAAATTATATTTAGATTTGTTGTGGAAAAGCACTTGTTTCTTTTTATGGCGTTCTTTGTCACTGGCTCAGTAAATACCTTATATTTGTATTACGGGTTGAGTGTAAGAAGAGGGATACTTTAGGTATCATAGCCTGAACTTCGCCCGTGGATTTCCCATGTTCCATTAATTTCCTGTACGTTTTGTCAGTCTTGATTTGTGCGGTGAAAATAAAGACACTATTATTATTATTAAATACGCCACGCCGTAACAATAATAAAACTATAAAATATGTACTTTTAACGACTGTATTTATTTCGTTATTAATTATTTCTGGAAAACTAAGATACATAAAATTTTTCTAACATTTTCCTCTTGTTTTGTGGTGCCTATTCTTTCATCATTTTTTCTTTGTCGGTCTATTCAAGAATTATCCTGTACATTCCTCACAAACGTAAGTACTTTAAAGAGATTTTAGAAATTATTTACGCAATAACTTTTCATCGGAACACAAACGAAAAACTGTTTTTCAACAAATTTCACAACTTCTAAAAAAGAAGGTTTAATAAGAATAATATTCAAACTTTCATAAAAATAAAAAAAATAGCAACTTTCTAAACACACAACTTCCTTGTGTTGCCATCCTTTTGAAATTGACGTTAGCTGACGTTTTGAAATCGGCAAGGCGAAATCTAAATTTATGACATCTATAGTTTTGCCTCTTTGCAAAACTGGAAAGGCCACGAGAATCTCTCATTTTAACACCAGTCCACTAAAATCATTAAAATCGTGACGAATAATCGAGACGTTTCGATTAACCTTGTCTTAATTTCGCTTTCTATCTCCTAATTAAGTAATAATTAAGCTAACCAAAACAGGCGTAGAACAATCGAATTTTAATCGATTTGGCGACAATTGGATTACTTACAATAATATTTCCAGCAATTTTTGTTTTGGTGTCAACAGCCTAGAAACCCAGCATGCAGACACTTCGATGAGGCCTAAATTTAAGAGCAATATTCTCGAAACTAAAGCTTCTAAAACTTCTATAGCAATTGATGACACTTTCAGACGTCGGTCCTTCATCACTAAATCCTTAACTTTTTCTACCATTTCTGTATCTAGAACTTTCTATTTTAAGTTTATGACTATTTTTGAAATTTCACAAACTTCCATCCAACAGTTTCTTAAAATGTTTTCATTAATAGCGAGTTATCGCAACCATCACGTTAACTTACGGTAAACGTTAAGATCATGTGATCCAATGGAAAATGAATAGGGCCACGTAATTATCGTATCTGTACAAGGTTACAACTAATTAAAGGCTCACCATAGGGATCTCGTAAACTATAAAAGATACAAAGACGCTATTTCGGGGTCTATGAAAATTTGATCACCGCTCCTTATCATGAAATATGATAATTTTTTTACTGCTTCTTAAAAGATACAAATACAGGGAAATCACAAATCAACCCACGTGCCTTATAGGCAACACATTGTACTCTGTTGGTAACAATGCAGTGCTGTATGCTAAATCGTTCGAAAATATAATGCCTGCGATTTGCGAAGGCATCGTAATTTACATCAGCATCTGGGAATGCTTGGTTAAAGTGGTTAAACACACCAGAACACCCACAGTCACGAAAGTCAATGGCAAATCCACGCTAATTTGAACAGTAAGCTCTCTTTTTTCAGTGTTGCCACTTCTAGAAAACAAAACCTAATTCAAATTAGTCACGTGGGTTGAAGTAATTTATGATTTCCTGTATTAAAGATAAAGGCGGTGGAGGTATACTGTGGTTAGCAAAATCTTGGACCAGAAATAATCAACAAATCAATGTCAAATGCAGTTAATGAGAAAAATTATTTATAATGAAGAAACTGCGGTTCGAGTAATTATAAAATATAGTAAATATTTGTCAGAAATAATTAAAGTTTATAAATCTTTATTAAAGTTAGGCGTGTTACGATTTCGAAAGAAACCGTTGTGATTTTTATATATGGAGAATTGTTGACAATGATATTTGAGTGGAGATAGTTCCTAACCAGTCAAGTGAAATTTGTTTGCACAAACGACCTTCTAGCAACCGACATACTACCTACTTAATCAGTAATACATTTTAAAAGATCGTTTAATAATTACTTATAAGTTTTAAGTCCACTTTCTACGTAACACTAATAAAATTTTGGTCTAAACGATTTACATGGGGTAGGGGGTCTTTACAAGACGACCCTCGCAGTGGACACCCGAACTCTGTCACAACACCAGAAAAAATTCAAAAGATCGAGAAATTAATTCTTGAAGATCGACGAATTAGGATTCATCAGTTAGCTGAGATTTTAAACATTAGGGAGGAAAGAATTATCCACATAATTTATGAACATCTAGGAATGTCACAAGTGATCGTAAGATGGGTGGTCCGAATGCTCATTCCTTCGATAAACAACGGATAGTTCGCAGCAACTTTTGGCTACCTCTGAAGGATGAGAAAAGAAGTTTATTCAGAAAATTGTGACACGTGAAACGTGGATCCATCACTTTAACTCATAACACCCATTCTCCAACAGCAAAGTAATTTAAAGTTGAACCATCGGATGACAAAGTGATGGCTACGATTTTTTGAGATTCCAAAGGAATTTTGCCCACAAAATCTTCCCCACAAAACTACGATAAAAACTAAAAAGGACTTATTACAGTAACCTTTTAAGAAAACTGCAGGAGTCTATCAAACAAAATCGGTCTGAAAAAGCAGGGCAAAAACTTTTGATTTTGCACGACAACGCTCCTACGCAGAAGACCGCCAAAGTTTATGAATTTATGATTCCCAGAAGGATTTAAACTTCAAAGAGTTATTATACCATCCTCCCTGCAGCCTAGATTTGGCTCTCTACTATTATTTTCTATTTCACTATTTGAAGAAAAAACTTCGTGGACAAAGATTTTTACATGATGAAGCAGATGGAAGCAGAAAATTTTTTTGCAGCCCAAGGAAAAAATTGACAGTTTATTTTCTTTAATTTCGAAATATAAAAAGTTCATTAAGGTCACATGAAATTATATTAAAAAATAAATAAAAACCATTTTTTCTGTTCCATCTAGGGATGACGACGGGTACCCGTTTATTTAATTGGAACCGGTTCCCCTTTATGAATACCCGTTACCCGATAACTACCCGGGTACCTACCCGGGTACCCGGTACCCGGGTTGTTATCGGGTAACGGGTATTCATAAATACTACCGATACTCGGCAAGTGCCCGACAACCAAGGACCTCCTTTTAAATTTAAATTATTATAAAACAAGTACTTGGAGCGTTATTCTTGTTTTTCTTTTCTTTGTAAAAATAATTTATTTGCAGTATCAGTTCCTTGGGATATTGTTTTGAAAGATTTTTAAATTGTTATTCAATACTTATCGGATATGCAGATAGTTATTGGGTATCGGGTACCCGGGTACTTATCGGGTAACGGGTAATACCCAGGTACCAATAACGGGTACCCGGGTAACAAAATTATCGGGTATCGGTATCCCTAGTTCCATCCCATTGATGATAATCTTGAAATTGAAAACAAAAACAAGTCAAACTTAACGAAAATATTGAATCCGTTCCCTAAGAACAATTGCTCAGATTTTCTTTGTAACACACAAAGAAATTCCAGACGATGGATCATGTTTATTTTATTTTATTTTTTTTTCGAAAAAGTTCTTGTGTAAGGTATTATTTTTTATATCACCATTTTGCTGACAAGGACTAGCAAAATCTGCATGAAAAAATTAGGGTTGCCATTTAAAAAAATTAATAATGACGTCAAAGTGGAAAAACAAATGCCCATCGAGAAAAGATTAAAAATTAAAAATTTACCTGTTACAGGATTTTGCGAAAAAACATTAAGTAAACAAATTATGAACTTGGTACGGGACTTTATCTCCACTCCGTATAAAGCAACAAAACAACACCAGTTTACTAGTTTTATAACACAGTGACTTGAATACATGCATAAAATGCAATATGTTTGCTATTACACAACAAATCCATGCACCAATGTTTTCATTATTTTTGTGAAATTAATGCGCGGCACCGTTAACAAATCTTATTAACACTAAGAAACGTGAAACAGTTAATGAGAAAAACGTGAATTACATCATTATTACATGTTTCATTATTTCTTTATGTCGCCTTGAATACCTGTTGTTAATTTATAGAAATTACATGTATGAATACATTTTTTAAATGTTTATACACGACCGTCTTATTCATTAACGGAAACATACATTTTCCTCCACAAAGGAGGTTCTCATATTTTATATTTTACTTTTTAGTTTTAATAAGGATAAGTTAACAATATTAACTACTTGTGTATACCGTGAGTTTTTTAACTCTGAACATACTTAAATATTCCTACATTCCTACTCCAAGCAATCTTCAACAAAATAAATGTGCTGTCAGTGTCAGTTATGATATGAAATGTCGTGATTTAAATCCCGAAATCTTAAGAAAATTTAAGAAAATAAAATAATTGCTTAGCATATTGTTTAAAACGTGAAGGAGAACATTTGGAACATTTATTACAGTGTTTTTGTTAACAAAATAAATCTTAAAATTACCTACTTTACTGAAACTCGTTTTCTTTCATCATGGTAGCTGGTATGCAATGCATTGACTCGCTTTTTTTTAAACTGAACGTAGGAATATTTACAATGTACTTATATTCAAAGTTAAAAAACTCATGTATATTAAATATAAAACTCATTAACGTGATATGTGTATAGTACCTTTCATAAAGTTCGTAACAAGTAGGAAAAACTTTTATTATTGTTTTTTGCGAAAAAAATTTACTACAGTTAATTCGTGGATCAATCAAAATAAAAAACAACACAATTCCATATAATCAATCATTTAAAATTTGGCCGAAAACTTGAAAAATAGAAATTCTTGAAAATGAAAATGTGGTTTTAAAATTAGGGTGAATCTGACCCTGTTCGTATTTTTAATCTGCACCTAATATGTATACAACCAGAAATACATCGCAGCAGTGAATAGTATAAGTAAATAAGTTGTTATTATTATAAATTAATCAAAATTGAAGTGACTTTAATATTTTTCTAGTGCATTATGCCACTTAAGTGGGTGCAGTTTCTTAGTCTAATAATTGTAGGATCGTTAAAAACGATGTTTAAAATAATTTATTTTTTTGTTTACATTAATATGGGTTTGGCCCCCTCTAGAATTGTATTCTTTATTACAGTGAAAAATTTCTTTTAATTTGCTGTTCATTTAGACCATCGAAAATTTAAAAGATTTTGATGCATTAAACATTAACAAAAAGTTCATATTACAGTCTTTTTCTATTGCTTTTCCTCTTTTGTCAAATGTCTTTCCTAATTTGTCAAATGACTTTCCAAACCGTTCAAAGTATAGCAGGCTTGCTGATTGGAAAGTCATTTGACAAATTCGGAAACATAATTGACAAAAGGGGAAAAGCAAAAGAAAAAGACTGTAATATCGAAAAAAAGGAAAAAAAGGTGGACTAGACTAGCCTTAAGATGCTGTTTTTAAATTCTTCAAAAACAAAGACAAATACCACTACACAGGTGTTTCCTAACAAGTAAAAAAAAATGAAATCTCATGTACACGGTTTTTGTTCTTATTTTATTATTAGATATATCAAAAAATGTTAAATACAAACGTTTTAATGATTTATTTGAACCACCAGAATTTACTAAAAACGAAAATAAATGACGATCGGAAACATAACAAATGAGTATCAACTTTGTTATTGAAACACTCATTTTCTCGAATTAAGAAAGATATTTTCTTCCAAAAATATGTAGTTGTCGCGATTAAAACTTTTCGTTACTATTACATCGCTATAGCGCATAACCTAGGACAGGTAGGTTTGCAGTGGAATTCCCGAGCTACGCTTCTGCTGAAGAAACCGCAAATAGGGCTGAAACGGCTATACAGAGAATGCTCGAGGAATCCACTGCAATCAAAACCGAATTGCAACCAAAAAAAATTTCACTTTCATTTTAAAACGTAAAATGAGATTCTGCCATGAAATTTCATTTTTTCACCTGTTATGAAACATCCTGTATAATATGAAAATGTTACTTTAGATAGGACCCTTTTTACAAAAAATAGAAATTTCACTTTAAAAAACACGTCTTTGTTACTTTGCGTTTTTAACAATTAAATAAAAATTGTTTCCATTTATTTTTTGCATAATAGTACATAATAATGTACTTTTTGTACAAAAACACTTTCTTTTTCTATTTTGATGGCTTAACGACTACATTATGAAACCCATTTAGGTGTCATAAAATATACAGGGTGATTTAAAGTTGCTTCAGGAATGTTTTCACAGATTTTGGAAAAAGTCATAAATGAAGAAGTTTGAGATATTTCAAATATCTTAACAAATTATTAATCACCATGAAATTTGGCAACTTTGCCTCCATTTAATCGATTTTCTATCTCTTATAATAAGCGAGATCCCCATGCTGGCCGTCGAATTTCAATCACCCTGTAAAGCTCATTAAAGCATTCAAAATTTTTTTTTATTAGGAGGGCGACAGCATATACCGCCACGATGTACCGCAACATTTGTTGACATTTCAAATTACAAAAATAACCTCCAAACTGACTCTTGTTTGACAATACTTGTTATTTGACATCTAAAAATAACCTTCAAATTGACATTTGTTTGAAATTAGGGTAAAGGTAAAGGTGTCAACAGTGGATCAGTCGGGTACAGTGAATCAGTGTAGATAAATCAAAAGACGATAGAATTATTATAATGTTATCCTTTACACAGAACACAGTAAATGTATCGCAAACATATCGGAATTAATCAGTTACGGCATACGTTAATGATAACTTGATACCCAAGCGATTGTTTGTTTTTATATACCAAATTATTTTTTCAAAGTAAGTTTTGTCGTTTCATAATCACTGTAGTATACCTATTACGAATGTAATGTTGCATATAAAGTACATATTATATTATGCATTATAAAGTACATATATGTAAATATATCTTAAAGCAAAATGAATGATATACATAATAGGTTATTATGTTGTAGCATTAAGCTACATTTAAGCATTGATTATAAGAGTATATACTCTTATAATCATTGATTTAAGCTACATTTACATTCATACATTGGACAATGTAAATGGTATCATAAGAAAGCACATGTCAAACTTTCGTGTTACGAATTCGTGCTGGCATGAAATTGAATGTAAATATAGCCCAGGGTTGCCACAAGCAGTTAAAATAATGTAATGAAAAGGACAGTCAAATAGTAATGAAATGTAATGAAAGGCGGGAACTTCAAAATAGTTAATCACAAGTTTTTGTATTTGTTTTACTAGTACTCTATGTACGTATGTAAATAGTTCTTAATTTTATGCCAATATTCAAATAGAGTAGGAAATAAGTTTAGTGCTAAATAAACTATAAAAATAAAAAAAAATCTTTAGGTAATTATAAAATTGCCACATTAATATTCAAAATTTATTATAGAAAAATTAAAATGTAATTTCTTCTGTAACATCTGATTCATTCATTGTACAATTTGATTGCATTTGTGCTGCATTGGGCTTCGATAGAGATAAAAACCTACAAATACTTATAAAATATAAAATATAGTTTTACAGGATTTTTCGGTTATTTTTAGGAATAAAAGAAAACCGTTTTCGCGATCCAGTGCTACTTTTTCGAGAAAAACTCAATGGTGAAGACAAAAGTTAGCTACCTCGATTCGAAATATTGAAATATTGTGAAAAATAATTTTTCGTGAAAATTCGTTTTCGGCCGATATTTCCCTAGTAAATCCAAGTAGCTAACTTTTGTCTTCACCTCTCGAAAAAGTAGTACTGGGTAGGGATGCTCAAAACAGTTAAATGAATCGATTCAATCGAATCGATTGTGTGGAATCGATTCAGATGAATCGATTCAATACATACACATTACCAATTTCTATTCTTCAAATTAAAACTTATGTCGCAGCATCATATTTTTTGGTTCCATTGCAGTGTTTACAACGAACAGATTTGCTGTTATCAGTAATAAAATGCTTCCACATTTCACTTGTTTTAGAAGGCATTGTTCTTCACTCACACTCAAATACAACAATACAAGATACCTATATACCTACTGTTCAAGTGTGCAACGCAAGTTTTTACTCGTTAATGGTCAAAGAAATTTCTGTAATTTGAAATGTTCTGTTTTATGCCTTGTACTTTTGCTACCCGCAATTTTATCATTTTGAGTTATTGGCTGCCAGTAACTTATAGACGGCGCGGTGATAAAAATTGGTTGTATGTATGAATCGATTCACACCATATTGAATCGATTCGATTCTTTCGATGCATCGCTTGCAAAGAATCGATTTAACTATAAATCGATTCGATTCTGAACATCCCTAGTACTGGGTTGCAAAAACGGTTTTATTTTACTCCTATAAATAACCAAGAAACCCTGTAAAACTATCAAAAATAGTCCACCCGGTACTTACTTATCTATTGCAGAGTGTAAACGTCAAACCACAAAACCGATTGGGCCAAACTTGTCAAAGTCAAAATGGTAGCTGAGTACACAGTAAATCAAGTTGATCCACTGTGCCAAAGAAATTTATTTTTGTTTATATTCTAATTTTTATTTAGAATAAAATTAATAAATGTTAATTCTGACCTATTAAGGCCCGGTATTATAAACGCACGTTAACTTTAATCCCCTTTTTATTGCCATAACAACAATTGTGTTTAAAATTGTTACCATGGGAATAAGCCGATAGTTAAGGCTGACTTGCTTTTATAATTGTTGAGAGTTTTCTGTTTTGAAAGACTCTTCCCAGACAAGACTGGGGCCTGGATAAACTAAACACCTGGGATGTTGTAAGGATCCGTCGTAAGCACCCTAATCTATCCGTCACTTAATGCTGTTCGTTTTATTACGGAAAAATGATTAAAACTCTGAAGTCGAACAAAACATTTAATAACAAAACTACACTTTACAAATAAATGTAAAAACAACGGGAAAATGTTGTGCGCGTGAAAATAAACCTCATGTTAAATACGCGTGACGAGCCAGTTCAGATCCGAACGTAAACTGAATTCAAAAACGAACTAAAATCTGGCAACTAAAATAACCTTATAAATAATCCCCATAAAAACAATAAGGCGAGGGGTTACACTAATTAAACTAAAGCAAAAAAAATGCTAACTGAAATTGTAATTCACACGGTCAAGCCTAACTAAAAAAACGGCCTGGAAAAAATATAATCACGCAAAGTGATGAATTTCAAATTAATAAGAATGCACAAAATGCAACAGCGACAAAAAAATGGTTTCTCACGGAACAAGCGAACGTTAAAAAAAAACTCGGCAAATCGAAAACAGCGCGAACGCTAAAAGCACCCGCAATGAAAATAACTAGCAACAATTAAATAATCTTAACTAAAGAAATGCGTACAAATACAATAAGCCTAAATTCAATCAATTTAACACAGATAAAAGCTTCGCCATACCGCCCACCTTGAAAGAACCAACTTTTAACACAAAAAACTGCACTCAAACTCACTCAGTAGGAAGGGGGCAAAACTTCGTGGCTGCTCTGCGGTAGATTCCCTTGGGTGTCCTCACGTCGGCTACTCGGACAATGCCATCCTCGCCGGGGAAAACCTCCTGAATTCTGCCAATCGACCAGTGGAGTGGGTGCAAGTTGTCATCACGAATGAGGACCATTCTTCCTTTCTCCAGTTGTGGACTAGAAGAGAACTTCCAACGGTTCCTGAGTTGGAGCTGACTCAAGTATTCGCGAGACCACCTCTTCCACAAATGCTCCCGGAGATGTTGAATAAGTTGCCAACGTGACATACTATTGAGCTTCAAGTGTGATAGACTTGGCTCAGGAAGTGCCAAGAGGGAGTCTCCAATCAGGAAATGGCCTGGGGTCAGGAAAGTTAAATCGTTTGGGTCGTTTGATATTGGAGTGATGGGGCGTGAATTTACAATGGTTTCGATTTGAATTAACAAGGTCGTCATTTCTTCATAGTTTAGCACGGTCTTTCCAATGACTCGAGTTAAGTGGTGTTTTGTTAATTTCACTGCGGACTCCCAGATACCTCCGAAATGGGGTGATCTAGGACGGCTGAAGTGCCAACTTATACCTTCCTTGGCTCAAATTATTCTTAAATCGTTGACAATAAGCTGTAATTCTTAACAACCGAGATAAATCAGAGTATCGCAAAAACCACTCCAAGTTTTCAGGAGCCTTGGTGGTAGCGACATTAATGATTCGTCTTTCTAGTGTAACTTCGCTAGGGGTGGAAACTTCAGAAATGTTTGGCCAATGCGAGGCATCTTCCTGGAGCCATTTGGGGCCTCCTTTCCACCATAACGTTGATTCCTTCAGCGCGATGGGACTGCATCCACGAGAAAGAAGGTCAGCCGGATTGTCAGCAGTACCTACGTGATGCCAATCTAAGCTTTTGGTTAAATTCTGTATCGCACTCACCCGATTTGCCACAAATGTTTTCTAGGTTTTTGAACAGGCCTTGAGCTAGGCTAACACTACTGTTGAATCGGTCCAATAAGTGATTGACGTGAGCTTTAAATTAATAGCGATAGTTACCTTGTCTATTAGCTGAGCCAGTAACAACGCTCCACATAACTCCAAACGAGGCAGGGATATTGTCTTCAACGGGGCAACTCTTGTTTTGGAGTATAACAAGGTGCAGGTCACATTGCCGTGTGGTCTGTAGCTCGGATATAAATGCACGCACCGTACGCCTTCTCACTGGCGTCGCAAAAGCCGTGCAATTCAATGGCTTTAAGATTGCAAGTTCTTACTACCTTGCGTGGAGTCTTGATAAGATTAATGTCTTGGAATTCACCTTCATAATTAATCCATTTGGTTTGGAAGTCAACAGGCAAAGATTCGCCCCAGTGGAGTCCTAGTTGCCAAAGTTGCTGTATGAACATTTTGGCGATTAAGATAACGGAAGAAATAAGTCCTAGTGGATCGAATATCTGTGATACTGCTGATAGTATGCTTCTTTTCGTAATTCTCTTTTCGTTCCTATGAATGTTGACGCAGTATTGCAGCAAATAATGGCTGGGATTCCACTGTAAGCCTAACGTACTTACGCCTTCATTTTTGTCTAAGCTGACAATGTCACGTGGAGTAGGCGAAATAGACAAATTTTCTAATAGGGACTGGTTATTGGACGCCCATTTTCTTAATTCAAATCCACCTTTTGAGAGAACCTCGATGACTTGCTTTTGGATTTCTCTCGCTTCATCTACCGTGTTAGCACCCGTGAGCAAATCATCCACGTAAAAGTCCCCGAGAATAATATTGGCACCCACTGGCAAATTAGTCAGTTCTTCCGTGGCCAACTGTTGTAGCGATTTGATTGCTAGATAGGAAGCCGAAGCGGTGCCATAAGTGACGGTAGTCAACTCAAAAGTGTCAAGCTCTTGCCTGCTATCCTCACGCCACAGTATTCTTTGAAGAGATGTTTGTGATGTATCCACGAGGACTTGACGATACATCTTCGCTATATCGGCCGTAAGGACTACCTGATGAGTCCTGAATCTAGAAACTATTTCAAATAGATCTTACTGTAATTTAGGTCCGACTATCAACATGTCATTTAGAGAATACCCGGATGTGGACTTGGTAGAGCCATCGAAGACCACGCTCGCTTTCGTGGTGCTACTGCTCTCTTTCACAACCGCGTGGTGTGGCAAATAAAATTGAGAAGTATTTGTATGAGATAATTCTTCGTCGGTTAATTTTCTCATATGCCCTAAGTCGAGATACTCCTTCATAAAGTTAGAATATTCTACCTTAAGAATAGGCTGCTTGGTTAAACGCTTTTCCAAGGAATAGAATCTCTTCATGGCTAATTCGTGAGAGTCACCTAACGGTGGAGCATTTTGACTTATGGGAAGACGCACTACAAAGCGTCCCTCAGAGTTTCTGGTATAAGTTTTTAGGAAATAGTCTTCACATTTACGTTCATCGGGAGATAGAATTTGCGAGGAATTTAAAGTCTCTATTTCCCAAAACTGGGTTAACCTCTTCTCTATGCGTTCCATTGTTGCTAAGTTGCATAATGTGTGAGAAGACGCTCAGAAATTTGGAATCACCTTGCCAGATAAAACCCATCCCAGCAGAGTTTTTTTAAGAAGAAGAGGCTGGTTTTTGCCGAGCTCAATACGGCCAACACACAGCAATTTGAAGAATAATTCTGTACCAATTAACATATGAATACCCCTTGAGACATTTCGTAACATGCGACATAGCTTGATTTATTCCCGCTACTGAAACGGAGGTGGATTTCTGCGGCAGAGCTAATTTGGTTGCTAATTCCAGCGTAATGAGGTTGGATTGCGACCCAGAATCCAAAAAAACACGGCACGTATGAGTGCGCCCTTTGTTGTCGTAAATCTTCACAACCGCAGTTGATAGTAAAACATGTGTTGAAAGATGAAAAACAGCATTGTGATTTGAGCTACTCGTAGAAGGTGTTTGAGAGTTTTGTGATGGTGGAGTCACTTCTTTTTCTAAATGCAAGAGAAGGCAATTGTAGCAAAGTTTCTTAGCCTTTACATGTTGAATGCGTTGATTTTCCGAATTTTTGAAAAACTTTTCAAAACGATAAATTCGATGATCTTCACCGCAGGAAGAGCATTTAAGCTTGTTGGTAACCACGTACGAAGTGGTTTTCTTGACAGGCGGAGTTCTCGTAGTGGACGCAGACTTGTTGGCTGCGGTTTTTGAAGTTGTTTCTAGATTGTTGCACTTTCGAGAAAGAAAGTCTGTTAAATCATTGAATGAGGGAAATTCAGTTGATGCTTTGTGCGCATCCCATTCCTTTTTTGTAGTATAGTCTATATTTGGAAGTTACTAAATGGTTCAACAGATTATCCCAATGTTCAGTTGATCTTTTCAGTGTAGTCAGCGCTCGAACATGTTCGAAATTCATCAAGAAGACCTCTGAGAGAAGCATAATCCTCTTTAGTACAGGGTGCTGATTCGTGCAGGGCCTGAATGTGCATGTGCACGATTAGCCGTTTGTTACCATACCTTTCAATCAATCTCTTCCAGGCATCATCGTAATTACTTTCAGATATTTCCAGTGAATGAGTAATATTTGCCGCATTGCCCTTCAAACAAGATTTTTAAATACTAAAATTTCTGGACTTTAGAAATATCATTATTGAGATGAATCGTCGTATTAAAAGTGTCGAAGAATGGAAACCATTGCTCGTAGTCACCAGAAAATGTGGGTAAATCGATTCTTGGGAGTTTTATGTTCGGAGACGATGTGGAACTACTATTTTGCTTAATGCTTATATTTGAAGCTGTCGTGTTCTTAACGAGCAATTTTTTCATGCAGCTCATTAAATTAAAATAAGCAGTTTCGAATTGTTCACGCTCCTCTTCTTGCACCACAAAGTCTTCTTTCTTTTCTATTTCAGTCTGCACTTCTTCGAAACGTTCAAAGATGACTTGCAATTTTACTTGCCGCTCTTCTATTTGATTGATGTCAATGTTTTCTCCGCATGAATCGAGGTAAGTTTTCATTCTTGTTAAAGATGATTTTAAATGTGCCGCGTTTTAGTATTAGCAATCTTAGCGCTTCTTCAGCCATTTTAACAGGTAATGCGTAAGGACGATAGCAAAAGGTAAGGAAAAACTGGAAATAATTGGAGACTTACCCAATTGAATTTTGCAGATAATTCTAGGCGTTCGTTGGATGCTGCTCAACTTCCGGCTTCCGCAATCCGACCACGAAGGACCAAAATGTTGAGAGTTTTCTGTTTTGAAAGACTCTTCCCAAACAAGACTGGGGCCTGGATAAATTAAGCACCTGGGATGTTGTAAGGATCCGTCGTAAGCACCCTAATCTATCCGTCACTTAATGCTGTTCGTTTTATTACGGAAAAATGATTAAAACTCTGAAGTCGAACAAAACATTTAATAACAAAACTAAACTTTACAAATAAATGTAAAAACAACGGAAAAATGTTGTGCGCATGAAAATTAACCTCATGTTAAAATACACGTGACGAGCCAGTTCAGATCCGAACGTAAACTGAATTCAAAAACGAACTAAAATCTGGCAACTACAATAACCTTATAAATAATCCCCACAAAAACAATAAGGCGAGGGGTTACACTAATTAAACTAAAGCAAAAAAATGCTAACTGAAATTGTAATTCACACGGTCAAGCCTACGTAAAAAAAAACTCGGCAAATCGAAAACAGCGCGAACGCTAAAAGCACCCGCAATGAAAATAACTAGCAACAATTAAATAATCTTAAACTAAAGAAATACGTACAAATACAATAAGCCTAAATTCAATTAATCTAACACAGATAAAAGCTTCGCCAACTTAATTATTAGATTTTTATACTAATATATAAATACTGAAACTGTTTTGGTATAGTTTTAGAATTTTTTTAATTGCTGAAAGTTATTGCTAATTTCATTTGAACTTTTTCTTGAACTCTATTTAAATGTACATTTTTATATTTTTACTATTTCGCTTCTAATACACATAAGTTGAGTCAAACACAAATTTACAAAAAAAAAAGAAAAAACCGTAAGTGTCCCACTTCAAATTTTAAGGAGTGCATTAAAATTAATAACGAGAAAAAGGAGTTGATGCAAAAGTTAGTTACACAAAATGTTGTAATGCAGCGGTGGAGCAGCTTAATAAAAACGTAGATTATACAATGAGAGCAACAATGATTGACACGTGTGAAGTTGCAGTTGTTCCAACCTTATATCGAAAATGTGTTCCACTTATCAATATTGTACCAATATTTACTTCCATGCATGTCAAACGCTGTCAAACGTAAGTGTCATTGACCTTTCAGTAGCGCACATACGTACATACAAGTTTTGAACTTTGATTTAATTTAAATGCAATAAGGAATCCATAGACATTTTCAATTAATAACAATATTAATTTTAATTTAATTCCACTTTATTCATTGAATTTGGTCGTTTTGACAAATCACAAGTCAAAAGATGACGTAAAAATTTTTAAGAACGCCACTGAATGTAGTTATGGTTAATGTAAATACATAGTATGCGGCAAATACCCTATTGGTATGGAACGGCACACGTCAGCCATTCTTGCTCTCCCTGTAGCAAAACATTTATTTTAACAGAACTATAATCTTTTTATAACGTGTATATATTTCATAATTAACAAAAACTATCATCACTTAGGAAACGTACTGGCTACTACGATGTGCGACTACGATTTGCAGAATTTACATTTCCAACACAAAATAATATTTTCGAAGTGAAATGCGTCTCAAAAAAAATTTTTTTTTGTTTATTCAACGAAGAATGCCAGGACGCGAAAGTTCACACAAAAAAGTTGTACGTCAGAATAGGCAAAACGATATAAAAATGTAATTTTCCTAGTATGTAATTTAGCCGGCTAAAAATACCTTTTCTCCAACCGTGGAAAAAGCCGTACCTTTGAATACTAGGTATTTAGAGATAGTGAAGTTGATCTTTTCTTGACTAACAAGAAATGTACTTGTTGCTAGACCTCAGTGTATGTATAAATAAATATTAAAATACCAAAAACGTACTGGAAAAAGCAATGCACAAACTTGAATATGTTTAAATTGCCTGCCTTAATCCTACCTGCGATCATGCGCAGTAACCCCAAAAAATCGGAACGCAAAATATATTCTCAGGCCGTGAAAAAAGATCACGTGATTGTCTATTTTGTTACGCCCCCAGCTCTTAAGGTGGGGAGAATATATTCACGCCTTACAGAAATAATTCACTAAAAACATATGTACAAAACGGGCGACTTCATAACTTAATTATGGTTACATATTTTTAAAAGCTGTTTTCACTGATTTGTTAACAAAACTTCAATCTACAAAGTGACCAACGCGTTTTTCAAAATTCGATCTGGAAGTATTTTTACTATCGCTGTAAAGTTCAACTACAATTTTTCAATGTTAATTATTTTTTTCTTAATTACCAGATGATGATAGAGAAATTTCCTATGGTCACTTTGTAGTGCTAGTTATCAGGTATATAGGAAAAAACAAATGAATTAATTATATTCAGAAATAAAGTCTCTATGAATTCGCCCGTTTTAATGGTTTTCGTATATGGAGTTATTTCGTAAGATTGCTCTTAAGTGTGGCCATAGGGATTTATATGCTAAAAATTTGATCTCATGTTAATAATGTATGTTATGGGACAAATTTTAAGTAAATTTTTGTATTTAGTCGTAAATTAAACGATTTACTACAAGATGAACTTTGCTGGAATATCCTAACACGTTTTCCTTAATTTTATTTTACTGTGAAAAGTTGAAGAAAATAGACACAAATTATTGAACGAATACATGTAGGCTAACGTTATTAATAATTTGTCACGGTGATTACTGATAAACTAATTATTGCAACATTAATTTATTACCACTTGTAAAAACTTCTTCTTCATACCATTGAAAAATGAGTGGAACTCATCCATAATTAATAATTTTAATGCTTTCATAATAATAACGGACATTTTCTCTATAAATTTGCAATAGACAGACTTTAACTTTTCTCTTAATGACATTTCATCTACCTTGATTTTTGACTTCGGTTAATTCTATGCTTATTAATTTCAACTTCTAACCGAAAAATAATTAAATAGAACATGTTATTATTATTATTAATTAAAGCTGGTTCTTGTCCGATGAAAATTGTATCACAAACTCTTTTAAACGGACACTAAATGGCGTACAAACACTTAACGTTTCGCAGTCGTTCGACAGCTTCGTCAGAAGTGAAAAATATAAACATGTTGTCAAAATAAACAAGGTTGTCAACGGAAACTGAAAAAGTAACTTGATTTTTTTTTTTATTTAAACTAAAAATAATTTGAACATTATAAATGTAAAAAAAATTGACAGATCTATATTCTATTTAAGGAATCGAGAAAACTACAAAATGTATCGTTTAAATTTGCAAAATCAGTACGTTTATTAATAGAATTCGACGACATTTTTATTTTACACATTTCTATAAAACGTCTTTTGAAAATATTAGACTCGTAATATAAAATATTAGTATTTTCAAAATAAAAATTATGGTCATTTTCTAATGAATGTTCTACAAGCATTGAATGATTTTGATTATTTTTTTGGATATGATATTTATGTTGGTCTAGACGTTTTTTTTAAATTTTGGCTTGTTTCTCCAATATAACATGAATTACAATTTAAACATTTAATTTCATAAACTACGTTAGGTTGTTTTAGTTTTGGTGTTTTGGTTTTTAAATTTGAGAAAATACTATTTAAATTATTTACAGATTTGCTAGATAAAATATTATTATTATTATTATTATTATTAATATATTAGCACTACGAGCCTAGAAGGTCCATGGCTTGTTTCACGATATTTTTCCATCCTTCTTTCCAATTCTCCTAATTGCCAAATGTCTTATATCCTTCTCAGCTTCAGATTTCCATCTCAATTTTGGTCTTCCTCTTTTTTTTCCTCGTATTTCTTGCTCTAATATTTCTTTTTTGACTCTACTATGGGGCATCCTGGTTATGTGGCCTAACCAACGCAATCTTTGCGCTCTTGCGATCCCTATTATACCTGGTTCCTTATACAACTCCTTTAGTTCGACACGACAAATTTCTCCGATGTTTCATCCTGCAGTTTCACTCTATTCTCTGTGTTTTGTAGTGTTAGTTCAATCATTTTAATGAGTTTGCGCCCAATTCCTAATTCCTCTAACGCTTTGAGTACCTCCTTCCTTTTCACTCTGTCATATGCCTGTTTAAAATCCACGAACAATGGTACCGTTGCTTTTCCATATTCGTAGCTTTCCGCTTGCACTTCTCTCAAAAGAAATACTTGATCTATAACACTTCTGCCCCTTCAGAAACCACATTGGTATTCCCCAATAATATATTCCATTTTTTCTGTTACCGTATTCTTTATATATTTCGTCAGTATTTTATAGGCCACGTTAAGAAGAGCTATACCCCTATAGTTGACGCAGATAGTCTTGTCGCCTTTTTTGTGGAGTGGGCACAGTACAGCTTCATTCCAGCCTATCGGTAATTGTTCCTGCTTCCATATTTCTTGCAACAAATGCTGCATGTAACTAATCAAGGTTTCCCCTCCATACTTAAACATTTCACACGTTATATCGTCATTTCCGGGGCTCTTTTTATTTTTAAAACTCTTAATAATATTCTTAATTTCTTCTTCACTGGGGGGTTTTGATTTGTTTCGATTTGCTCTTGCTCCCCACCAACTCCTCGCTCTTCATCACTATCACTTTCTACTTCCTCTTGCCCGTTAAGTAATTCCTCAAAGTGTTCTCTCCATCTTTTCAATATCTGTTCTTCACTTCCAATTAATGTACCATTTTTATCTTTATACAATACTGGTTTTGATTGATAACCTCGTTTTATGTTTTTAATCCCCTGGTAAAGATTTCTGATTTCCTTATTCTTATAGTTTTCCTCCATTTCTTTTAAAATAAGCTCGTTTCTTCTTCTTTTCTTATCTCTTAGCAATCTCTTCACTATCTTCTTTTGCGCTGCACATCTATCTCTCATTTCTTTTGTATTTTGTATTAATGCCAATCGCCTTAATTCCGATCTTTTTTCCAGTTCCGCTTTACATTCATCATCGAATTATTATTATCTCTTGCGGCTTTTTTACCGACTTAATATTTTGCCAAATTTTATCAATGTCATTACTTCTCACTTTCGCATTCGCATCTCCCAGTACTATCTTCAAATCATACTTCGGTATCTTTTCATACTGGGTACTCAGTATATCATAAAAATTCTCTGTCGTCTCCATATCTTTTTCCTCAGTTGGCGCATGCATGTTAACGAACGTAATGTTTTGATACACCCCCCTTAATCTCAAGAGACATATCCTATCTGAGACCAGCTTAAAATCCAGTATGGATGCTTGGATATATTTACTTATTAGAAAACCCGTACCCAATCTCCTGTTTTCGCCCCCACTGTTACAAAAAATGTAATTTCCTATTTCCCATATCTCCTGACCCAATTGTTTTGTCTCTTGCAACGCTACCAAATCAAATTTATACTTGTTGGCCTCATTAACTAGCTGCTTCATCCTTCCTTCTTCATATGAGCCTCTTATATTCCATGTCCCTACCAACATTTGCTTTTACTACAGGGCCCTTATTTTTTCTTTCTACATTTATTATTAACTCCTTTCTTTGTCTCCTTTCTAACATCCGTTATGTTCGTCCTTTTTCTCGAATTTGCCTCTTGCTTTGCCATTTCCGTTTTCCTTGAGTCCATACCACCTATTCCCATTAGTTTTTTGGATTCCTCTGGTCTCTTTTTTTCAATTTATTTTTGACAGGATCCCATACCCACTCTTTATCATTTATTATAATTTTCTTATAACCAGCTTTTACCTGATTACCCTTTCCCTTTTCTTCCCTTAGCCCTTTTCTTATTTCCATTTCAATTATTCTTTCTTGTTTTGTGCATTATTTATATATATTTTGTCTCCCTTTATAGGGACCATGCACATGCGAAGCCAGCGCCACCAATGACCATAATTTGCATTAGTGGTATGAAAATACGACTTGTTTCAAATTATTAGCGTACATTTGAATTTGAATATTATAATGTATTTCAATGCCAGGAAGCGCAAGTATTATGTACTACAATCGTAAATTGACATAAGAGTGATATTATTCTCATGCAATGTGTCTCAAGAAATATTTTCATATCACTAATTCACAAATCACCACGCCAGGCGGTGCTGAACGCAGAGATGTGCATGGCGCCTATACCTCTCAACATACTTATATTTTTCATAAATTCTTTTTTGTCCTATTATTATTATTATTATTATTATTATGTTATTGTTATTATTTCGTAGAAAAATATTTAAATTAATAAAAATAAAAATTTGCTTCAAATTGTGTCATAACATACATTAACATGAGGTCACAATGAGCTTCATTGTGAAACTGTTTTTGGTGTCACAAAAAAAAATTTTTCTACTTTGCGTTCACAAATGGATTCATTCAACAGTTTCACAATGAAGCTCATTGTGACACTGTTTTTGGGGAAATTTTAGTCATTTTTAATTGAAAATATTTAATAGATTTTACAAAATAACTCAGTATTTATTTGTTACTTAACAATATACTCACAATGAAGCTGGATAAGAAAAATTAATAACTTGTTAATGTGACTTTTGATTAAAACGAAAGGTTTTCAGTGTTGTCACGCATTACAACTAAAATTCCCCATATACTAAGAACATCCAATATTTTTCATATTTTTGTTCAATAAGTGACGCAACGTAGAAAAAATAGTATATTATACACGTTTCACAAGAGGCATTGTAACACTCGTTCCGTTGGGCCACTCCTAGCTCGCTACGCTTCGCTAGTTGTGCCCCAACCCCACTCGTGTTACAATAAGCCTTCTTGTGAAACTTGTATAATAATATACTATTAGCGGACTCTAAGTGTTGCTATGACGATTGAGGTTGCTAAAGATACGTTTTTCGTTCTGAAAATAGTCCCCTAAGCGACCATCTCGCGGAGCGTGTACCAAAAAATTATTTAACCCTTTCGAGACTGCGGGTAGAGTGAAATTAATTAGAGAAGAACCGATGTGTCATCCAAATTTGTTAGTTTTCACGTCAGAAACTGTTGATGGGACATACTTTATAGTAAACAATGAAACTACATATTGATTACAATTCTCGTGCAGCAAGAAACACTAAAACACCTCTTTCTTATCGCAAAGACTTGTACGAACGTATTGCGTGTGAGGGTCTTCTCTATTTAATTTACCTCTACACATATGTACCACTCCGTGTTTTCTCGACTAAACGCGAAATTTCGCATTTAAATTGGTACGTATGTATGTGCACCAGTAGGTTGTGTATTCATTTTAACACTTCCCCATCTTATTACCTAAAGAATTTTTCTGCAAATAGCTGTAATAAGTACATTGAAGTGGGTGTATAGGTTTTATGCACCGTGTTTTTAATGGTTTTCATTATTCCAAATATATTCACAAATACTTTTAAAATAAACCGATATTATAATAAAAACTTAATTTCTTTTATTTACCTCGGGCAAGTGTTGAACACTGATGGTACATATATGTACCACCATGAAATACTACTGGTACATGTACCGGTCTCCCCTCTGATCCCCAATATTTTTTCAAATTAAAACTGTTTACCTAGTCACCACCTAAGAAAAAATACAAAGAAAAGATAGGTATTACCACCCACTGAATACCGCCTCGAAAGGCTTAAGGTTTACATTGTACAAATGACGTGCCGGATTTTATTGTCCGGTCAAAGTAAAATTGCAACAAACATTAAAATCTGGTACAACTCAGATAACACAACAGTATGTCATAAATTATTTAGTCTTGTGCAGCAACTTAATGGAGACTTGATTAGTACTCATAATCTAGAAAATGAAATAAGCGTTCAAATTAAATATTAGTAGTATTTTATATGATCAGTGAATAATTAAAACAAAAAAATTATTAACGTAGTTTATTTTAAACAGAGCCGTCTCCTACATTTTAATCATCCATACCATATCAATTGTACGAATCACATAGTGACACAAAATAATAAAATCGTCTGCCTGATTCGACGCAAAGAAATGCAAAATATACAAACTCGATCATAAATTAAGTATTGTAAGAAATGTAAAAATATATACAGCGCAGCTTAAAGAAGTTCGGTCTCAAAGTACGCACAAAATGGATGAAAGTGAACGAGAAATTTTTGGAAATGAGGTCATGATCCTCAACTGAAATAAGCCATACGCCATGTGGGCCGAAATTCAACTCGCTCTACTGTACACCTGTCAATAAATATCATTGTAATGTAAGTAAATGTGAAAAAAGATAAAACATGATGAGAAAATTTGTTAAGATTTAGGCAGTCATCACAACCATAAGTAGGCAAAGAATTATGTAAAACAGTATAATAACAACAATTAATAAAATCACTCTTACAGTCTAGTATAATGTAAGAGAAGAGTTACACGAATTAGATTTTTCTATTTAGTCTAAATTAATTTATTACTGAAGAAGTCTTACGCTTTAGCTTTATTTACAATTACCAGCAATGCTAAGTATCAAGTCTTCAACAAAATCCTTCCTCGAGTTAACCTTGGAAACAAATCAACATTGATTGAAAACAATCATAGATTGAACTGTACTCGCGACCTAATTGTCAACGCGAGAGGTCTCTGTTAATTGCAACATGGCAGATAAAAGAGTGAACAACATTGCAGTTGCGTTAAATATGAAAGATTGATTGGTACATGTTTTCTGATATTTTCAACATTAAACTAATCCGTGAAATGTTGTCCAAGCCTTTTTAATGGTATCAATATTGACCACCAGAGGTTGCCTACTTTGATTTTGCGAATAGGTGCTGTGATTGTCGCAAGTACTGTCAATATATTATGTAAATATAAAATTTAGGCTATGCATTCAAATCACTTATTTTAATATATTCTTTTAAGAACGAAGATATTACTTTCAAAATATCTTTTTGTATTGGCCACCTGCAACAACAAATATGTGTCGTCCAACAACTAAAATTAACCAGTAAAAGCTAATGCTGGGTTTCATAAAAGTCGATTAAATTTAATCATTAATTAAGAATAATCATTCCTATACCCTCAGCACATGTAACCATAGCAACGTTTACTTTTAACGCTTGATTAAACTTAAGTAACATTTGTGAAATCCACCATAGATCTTGTCCACATACGATGCGAACATTTTGAAGTTAATCGAATTTTATCCATTTTTGACATAAAAAATTGATTATGTAAGTTACGACATACGATTTTTTAACAAGGCTAACTCGAGGTGTTTTTTTCTTGAAGTTCCATTATAAAGCAAAAAACAAATTAATTAATAGGACGGAAAATATGAGGCCTACATAAAAAACTAGTACCAAATTAATTACCAAAAACTACGACTCAAACTGTAGAAGAAAAAAAAATTCAAACAAATTTAAATCTCTCTCTTACATGGTGTTACATATTCTACACTATACGAGCGTATAAATTAATTTTAAAAAAATTATGCTTTTGACAATATTACATCATGTATTCCATATATTTTTGATAATTTTGGACAAAGGTCAAAGAATTTATTTCCTGGTTTTGTTCTGAACACCTTCATAGGTCAACAATAAAACTGAAAACAGTAACTGGAAGCATTCAACAGACAGTTAGACAAAACTTAATGAGACACACAAAAATGTTGCTGTTAGAGACTGATGTTAAAGGCACTGCTTGGTGTTTTTTACATTTTGAAAAGAGCGCAGCCTATTCCATCTTCATTCTGAGGTAATAATAATAATGACATCAGTTCCATTAAATAAATAGAGCCCTAAGAACAAGACCAGTAAATAAACTTAATAAGAGCATTCAAATTAATTTTGCAGTCAATGTATAATGCCTACATTAGAAGGTTCACAAAACGTGAAATTGTTTGTAAATTTGTAGATTTAAATAAAATAAAAATAGATTAAGGCTACTAAGTAACAATAGTCTTTTGACTGCGATAATGAAGTTTCATCGCAACATATTTTGCCATCTGAAATATTTCAAATATACAAGTTATTAGACTTTCCGACCTGACCGCATTACAAAATTATTTGTATGTTTAAAATAATTGTGAACTGGCCTTTCTGTGCTTATTTTGCATACCTAAAAAAATTATAACAAACATGAATGATATTACAAAACATGAACAATTAATAAATGTTGGCAACAAAAATGTTTTTTTTTTCTATGTTTCTCTAAAACAAATAAAATTGTGTGAGCATGATAAAGTAAACATACAGATCCCGTAATTTTTATTCCAGTCAGTCAAAATTAGATTAGAAATGCCGCTGTGTACTATAACGTATTTAACTAAATGGCGCAGATGCTTGGGTAAAGTTGGGCAGCACTGCATCTACTGGAGCGGTTGGTTTTCACTGACTGGACTAAAAATTACCAGCACTGTATACACTTAATACATATAATAGAATAAGCGTAACTAATGAGAATAGTTTCTCAGACAATAGGACATTTAAAAAAAAAAATAAGTAGTATAAATATTGTATATCAACATTTCTTATTGAAATCCGCCCTCAACATATTCATTCTTACGATTGCAAGTATAAAACTATAGCATCACATTATAATAACAAAACTGGAAGTCTATTGTAATATCTAGAGTCTACTATAAGAACTAATGCAATGGAAAACATGACTTATGGTATAATGTAGGTTTCAGTTGCTCTGTGCCTGGTCCCCTTTTAGCGTGCAGCTCCAAATTCCTTAGCATCGTCTTCAGTAATGTCACCATACTCCCAAATGTTCGAACGATTTTTCTTAGCAGTTTCCTGTGCCTCGATGTAATCAGTTACCTATTAAAAAAAAAAAATCTTTTTAGCTAAAGAACTCAAAAATTGTTTCCGCCTTAATATATGTTTGTGTGCAAACACTATAAACACTTACCAGTTTATTCAACCTGCGTTCTCTTCGCTTCTCAACAAGTAATAAACCATCAGTGATCAAATTTTTTACGATGTCTTCTTTCTGGTCTTCTGATAATAAAGTAACGGCCGGCGGCGCTCCTGCAGGTTTATATTCAACGTTAAGTAACAATTTACCCGCTGACAAATCATCTCGAAGGTATTTGATTGCGATATCTGTAAATTCTGGATCTTTAGGGAACGCCACGCAGGCCAATGAATATTCAGTTGCAAACGGTTTTTCAGTTGCGCATATGGCAGGTAAACTTGCTAGGCGGGTTGAACTCAATGTCTGAAACGCAACAGTAAAAAAATGAAGGAAAGAAATACCTTTACCACATGTATATTTAATGCTATCAATATTCAGTGCCAACATTTAAAGAAAACTTTTTCCTAAGTTATTTTAAATTCACGTATTTCATTTTATCTTCAATAATGAAACATATTTGAGAAACTTATGTTTTAACTTACTTCTGTATTTCCATAATCAATGTAACGCACAGTTACACTTGATCCTTGCACCTTATCCACTTTTGCTCTGTACCACTCATCATCCACAGTGTATTTAGCAGCACAGATGTCACCACGTTTTGGATTGTAAGCACCAGGAAGAGGCGGGTTGACTTGGAATTCTTGGCGAAGCTTCGCAGTTAAGGCCTCAGCTTTAGGACCGTGTTGATAACTTTGTGCAAAGAAAGTACCTTCAGATGTTACCTCTGTGACAACAATTTCTTCATAATTTATACTTCTATCCGGGTTCTAAAAATTATAAAATATGAAATTGATGTATGCTTACATAAATTTAAATCACACACCGCATGATCCTCTTCAATTCGTTGCTCTTCTTCTTTTTCTTCCACGAATTCCTTCCATCTTTTCAGTTTCTTTTGCTTAGCACTGTCTTCTGCATTTTTCAACTGCCTGTAATATTCGGATCTCTCGGCGGTGGGATGAACGAGAGCAATTCCCTCTTCAACAAGTGCTACCTGTTGGCAAAGTAAGTAATTTGCTGCACATCAAATTTGATATATTTATATTTACCGATAAGTTTACATTGTCCACCCATAACCAGCCAATAAAATTGCCTGCTTTATCTGTAGACTCAATCTGTACGGAAACTTCTCGCTGCATACAACGGTCCTTTGTGTAACACAATGCATCTTCTCCATAAGGCTCAGCGTCACTAGGAGGGATAGAACCAGCTGCAGGACGGCTTGCACGTGGGCATGTAATGCCACCTTTAAAAATAAAATTTAATCTTTCTATTAATAACTAAAGAATATAACAATTACTACCTAATAAAAATGTACATAAGCAATGTTCCTTAGGAATAAATAAACGAAGTCTTGATCCACTTGCTACAAATTCCACAATGCCATCGATTCGGCTTGCACGTTGGAAAGATGGTAAATACTGTTTTGATTTAACAGCATCCTAAAAAAGACCTGTCAGAGCAAGCAGCACAAACAAAAAAGCAAAAGTTGACATTTTCAGCTAATATTTTCATTCTCACCTAATTTTTTATTAAGATTATAAATGAATTAATGCTCTTTAGAATAAATACTCACAATTTCAATAACACGATGTACAGGTATGTCCTTCTTAGCATGTATACCTTTCTGTGATTTAACAGCTTTTGTTTCGGCAGTTAAAAGATCATCATAATGTGAACTGCGTTGATCATCATCCGGTCTGTATTTTACAACTGAAGCAAGACCTTTTGAAACAAGTGCTTCAGCAACATTAATTCCACCAATTACAACAGTAGCACAAGTTTTTTCGGGAAAGTTGTCTCTAGCTTCCTGAATATAGTCGACAACTACCTGAACTTTTTTGTCAATAAGTTTTTTTCGCAGAAATTCGCGAGCTTCAAACATCCATGGAATATCGTACAGAGGACGGAAACCTTTAGGTCTGGGAATTGGTTTTCCTTCCTCATCAGCAGTTCTGCAAATATTTTCTTATAATATCAAATAATTCTTTTGTTTTGTAATAACTTACCGGCCTGTCTCTTTTGGTGGACGGATGCTAGAAAGAAAAACTTTCTTCACCTGTCCATTTGGCAGTTTAATAAGCAAGGCATCACCGTTAATTACTTCAACAACATGTCCTGTAAATTCCTTTTCTTTTCCCGTAATTTTCGGAGCATTCGATTGCCAATCTTTCCAAAGACGTATTCCTGATTCTTTCGCCTTTCGTTCAGCAGCACGCAGTCTATCGGCTCCAGTTTTCATAAACGCAATGGACCAGTCAACACAGCGAGCAAGTCCTTCCTTTAGTAGTGCTTCTGCAATGTTTCCCTTTGGATGAAGTATAGTGCCGACAAAATTGTTGTTGTTAACTGATTCCAATACAATTTCGACGTCTCGTTGCAAAAGTCGAATTTCAACGAAGTATCGAGCTTCTTCTGCATAGGGAACTTTGACATTCGGGTCTGGTTTGCCCTTATCATCAAGTTTGAAACCTGGGCACCTTATTCCAGATATCATAAGAGTTATGTGATAAAAATCTGGGAGTAAGAAAGCCCTTACAGTAGAACCATCCCGCACATGTTCTATTACTGCTTTGATCGGTTTTCCACTTTGTTTATCCACAAAAGTACGCATGTTTTCAATTGACCACTTAATGTCTCTTACGTGTTCCTAAAAAATTAATATTTGTATTCGCTCATGGTGTTATGGAAAGTAATTAAAGTAATTGCTTATCTTTACAAACAACGCAATATACAAGAAGTTAGACGAAAAAGATGACACAAAGATGGCAGGAAGAGTGAAGGAGATCAAAGTCCATGCAAAAAGACAAAGTTGACCTAAACAAATGGTCATTAATAATTCCCCTGCAAATTTTCAGAGACACTTGAAAATTTTCCCTTAGATCGTTCAGAAAGCGTGAATTACAAAAAATTGTAGTGTGTCGGATATATGGAAAATCAGAATGAGTATAATCAATATACAAATCATGTCCTCAAGCGCAATCTAAAATATCGTTCTCTGTCTTTCTCAGTAAATTATATATCATCTACATCTCTCTTTCCTGCTTAAGGGTTTGATTAAAGGTCTAAAGATGATTTGATTTCATGGCACCATGTAAGAAAGAAAAGCAGGATAATTCTAAATTACATGTACATTATTAGACATTTGGTATGATTAGCATTTCTTTTACAAAATTCAAAAGTGAAATACATAATTGAATTTCAAATAAAGCTGAAATGGGACAAAAAAATGTGGAACAACAACTTAAGTATTCTGCTTCTACTTTTATTATTATAATTAATAGTCTTTGACTTAGGACCCCGTTGGGCAACCACCACGGATAAAAAAAAATTCTTTAATAATTTGGTTTGCTTTTATAAACAGTACTTAAAGTTATTAAAAACAGAACTGTGTAAAATAAGAATAACAATATGAGTAAATTACCAAAATTTAAAGACGTATTTTAAATACAAATAGAATCAAAGATTAAGTTTTTAAAAAATATTAAAAAACTTAAAAGTAAAGACAAAATTCTTAATATACTTCTTCGTACTGCTTTTAAAATGTATTAGGAGAAGTATAGTACAAATTTGTTATGTAAACTTTCAACAGACAAGAGAGTAATAAAAAAATGACTCACCGATGGAGTTCCACCCCATTTTCCTTTTCCAGCAGCTTTAGCAGCGTCCTCAAGTTCACAAAGACGTGCTATTTCAGGACTATTCCTTACACCTTCACGTCTTACAGTTACAAGACCTTCAGAAACCAAGGACTCGGTGATATTTTCAGCAGTATTAAAATCTGTAAATTATGATACAGTATTAAAAAAGAAAATTTATTTTATACAATATTGAAGTTTTCTGCCCTACATTACGTATAATGAAATCATAAAGCAACTGCATTAGAAATTTTACAAAAAAAAAAATGCTAAAGAAACAAATGTTTTTAAACTGAACAGATATTTGCCTACATCAACTCTTTTTATTCATCCATATTCATAACTTAGCTTTCTGTTGTAAAAATTAAAAATATGTATACTGAAATACCTTTGCCCAAGTAAACACTTCCATATTCTCGAACAGCATTTGGTGGTTTCTCAGCAGTAAACCACACTTCTTCTCCAACCAGTTTCTTTCGAAGAAATTCTCTTGCTTCCCATGCCCAGGGTTCATCTTTTGTAACGTCTGCACTAAACACAAAAAAAAGAATGCCTCAATATCTTATCATTAAAACAAGTTCGGGAACAAATAAATCAAATATACAAAATGATTCAGGTTTATGTGTCGATTCTGTTCATATCTGTAGCAACCGTAAGATCTGTAAACCCGTAACTCAATTATTAAAATATGGAATTTTGAAGTTCTGTGGAAGATATGATTTCTCCTAGGTCTCTAGGATTACTCATAAGTCTCTGTAGTAGTATTACATTATAGATTTACAAGAAATCATATCATACTGAGAACTTCAAAATTCCATCTTTTAATAATTAACTTACAGGCTTACAGATCTTACGGTTACTACAGATATGAGCAGAATCAACCCATTAATCTTGAGAATTTTTGGAATCAATAGAGTGACTCGTGAGTTCTTATGCATTTCCGGTAATTTGCTTTATTTTCGAGGCATGTATTTGAAAAAATTCATTACATTATACAGCTCCATTGCACATACATGTACATATTTAGGCCTCGCATGCTAATGAAAACAATTGGATGGTGAAATACTTATCATTGAACTGGATGTCTAGATAAAGGCCCCAAAACAGGAGGGCTACTGACTTGAGTTCTCCGCTCATCAGACTGGAATTCTTTGAGGCCATCTTAAAGTAACTGTGTATGAAACGTCAGTAAATTCTCACAGAATATTATTTCAAAGAACCCAGAAAGCACATTAAGAACTAATAAATAATTCTGATTAAATAACAGTAACGATTAATACACTGATTCATTCGTTAAAAATGCATTCTAACTGGAGTAATGCGCCTTGAGCAGTTATAAACATTCTTTTGAGGTTTAGTGATAAATATCAAAAGTTTTTGGATTTCTTTTTAACATTACCTGAACAGTACAATTTAAAAGCTATTCTATAATATTATTTATTTGTGTTATTATTTCTTCAATTTAGTTCTAAATTTTTGTTAGTATAAAGAGTAGGTTCGTATTCTTAGTGAAAGATTCCTGCTCTTCAATATTTTTGTCTAATTGTAAAAGTACTGTTCTAAGCTGTTTGTTCTCCGAATAAGTTCGAAAGTACCTACAGTTCACTTGCTGTTTTTGCTTTTTTGTTGTACGAATAAAATACACATAACATATTCTGTTTCTTTTACCTTATTGCTGTGCCTGTAATATTCATTAAACTAGTACCTACATCAAATAAATTGCTTTTGATTTGACTCCAAAGTTATTATCTGTTAACTACAAAGTAACCTTCTGTTAACTACAACTTTTCTTATATCATATAAAACATTTTTATCTACGACCACTACTGTGACGAAACACGTACAACACATAAATTAAGCAAGCGAGTACTGTCGTGCGTAAAGTAAGAAAAACGCACAACACACCTACTTTACGCACATTTGCAGTTAGATCTACGTAGCTGCATCACATTAAGAGCGATTTACACGAACAAGTTTTCCTTTTGAAGCGGCTTTAAAAGTAGGTCTGTTTGTTATCCTGCACTGGTGTACACTAGTGTACACTTTTTTCACGAAATATGCTTCAATGAACCTAAATTCTTTGATAATGTGTCAATACCAATCATACACATCCATACTGGCATACCACACAAACATTTCAAGTTGCATTAAAGCGTATTTTGCGGAAAAGTATGCATTGGTGTACACCAGTTCAGGATAACAAACAGACCTAGTGACACCTACATGTAAAAGTGTTTCTTGTAAATTTTCTTACTTGTGCAAAACTGCCAACTTTAAAACGAATGTAAATATAAACATGATAAGAACCAAATAAAAACATAACGTTTGAAAGTGGAAGGGACAGGACAGTCTGCCATTGCCGCATTTTATTTCACAAACAATAAAGATACAAACTTCTAATTGTCGGAATTAAAGGTTATAATGATCACTCGTAAAGTTAAGTTGGTATATCGTGAAATCGGTAAATTGCGCTTGCGCAAACCATAAACTTTTACAGAAACTTGTAGAAAATAGCGTTTGTTCCAGTTTTTCTGTAAAAGTTTTCTTGTACAAGTAAACTTTCAAGCAATTAGTTGTTTCTTTCTAATGCATGCAAATATTAGAGAGAGAAAACTTTTAATGTCACTTGCAAAGAAAAACTTGTTCGTGTAAATCGCTCTTTTAGATTGACAGTCGTCGAAATTGTGTCATTGCTGATTACTTTGAAGGTAATTTTTGTGGTCGTAGATAAAGTATAGTACAAAACTCGAGTTGTAAAGCAATTACGCACTTGTGGAATTACTTGCATTCGCACTTCACTTGCTGCGCGGCTCATGCGCAACTTTTCCACCGTGCGTAATTTGCTATTTACAACTCTCAATATGTAATATACTATTAATTCTGACATTACTTTATAGTTATTTACGAACTGAGTGCGGGAACACATTTTTCCCGCGTGAGCGCAGTTTTGAAGGCGCTTCATATGCGCGAACGCGGGATAATGATTCCCGCAAGAGTTTCGTATTATATAATTATATTTTTCTATTTTGCGTTGGTAACAGAGCTATAAAGCTAAGTTCACATGCATTGCGGATACGCAAAATTTTTATTGCGGATCGTTTCTAATTGGTTCAAAATTCAAAATGAACCAATTAGAAACGATCCGCAATAAAAATTTTGCGTATCCGCAATGCATGTGAACTTAGCTTTAAGGCACCCAAACCAAAACATTGCGGATACGCAAAAGTTGCGGATCGTTTCTAATTGGTTCAAAATTCAAAATGAACCAATTAGAAACGATCCGCAATAAAAATTTTGCGTATCCGCAATGCATGTGAACTTAGCTTAATAGTCCAGTCAACGAAGGAATTGTAGAGGACATGGAGGGGGGGGGGTTCTCTTCAGCAGGCGGATTCTGTTTCTGTGACTAACGTTTCTTCATCACGTCTAACGGCAGGAGCGATTCGCATTTGAGGACTTGCGTGCGTAGCTAACGTGTTTGTCGCTAGCAAAACTCACGAAAGAAATGCCTGTGACAAGTAGTGAGAAGTAATAATTGTCAATTACTTTCGCGCGTTTTATGTATGTACGTATGATTGTTGTGTAATGAAAAATAGTAATTGTAATTAATTACCGCAGTGTAACGTCAGCACCGTTAAAATGATGCCAATAAATATTAGCTCTAAGATATAGACAAGAAAATAGAAGGTTAAAATTACATCGACGTCAGTTTCGAGATGCTAGTGATCCATTCAGAATCACAGAAACATAATTTGTTTCATTATTATTATTATTATTAATCAAAATATTTATAAACATAAAATTACTAACTTTTCTTTACATCTTTTCTTTTCTGACTGATTTCCTTTACACCACACTATTCGCGTTTTTTGCTAAGCAGTACTCCCTCTGGCGGCAACTATGTGTACCAATATAATGACGTCACGACTGGGTTAGCTTCTGTTCGAAATAACATTCTTTAACATTCTTTCATATCTACGTCACGTTATTCCAAAAATACTCGGTATACTCGGTTTATCCGACGATCTAAAATAGTACCTAAATCTGTGATTTCAATTCTCTGCTAACTTTCTAGGAGTTATAATTCCCTGGAAGAGGGATAAAACGTATTTTTCTTTTGGCAACATCTTCTGAATCCTTTAAATTATCAAACTAATATTTGAAACTCATATATGTATAAGGCACCTAACTGAACATTTACAAGGCATTTGTCAGATCCTTCCTCCTTTTTAATTGGTAGTTTGAAGGGATTACTTTCAGTATTTTATGGTAACAAAATGCAATAGACGTATGCTAACTTTTAAACCTCAATTACTCGAAAACGGTTCGGTTAACGAAATGCAACAAATACTTGTACTAAATAATCTAAAGAATATTTTCTTCGTAAATTTTTTATGAAATATGTAAAAATAAAAAGTTAGGAATAAAATACTGAAAAATCACCCCTTAAAACTACCCTTTAAAAAGGAGGGAGGATCTAATAAATAATACGCAGTTAGGTGCCTTATAACTGAACTTCAAATATTAGTTTCATAACTTAAAGAATCCAGAAGATATTGCCAAAAGAACAATATTTTCCGCCCCTCTTTCAGAGCATATAATTCTTTTATTGTTGACTTTTGGAATAAAATTTATATGAAAAGGTTACCTTATTTTTTGATATTCTATTCACCCTTTCAATCTCCTTCGTACGTTATGAGATATCCAGTATTTAGCAATTTCAAAACCATCTCCTTTTCTACCGGAGAAAAAATTATAGATCATTATCTAGGTTAGACACATCGCATAGCTTAAGTTTCTTGCATGATATTGACATAATAATAATTTGAATTCATTAAGCAGCATTCCATAATTAAATTAAATAATTTACGATGTCAAAGAACGAACCCAGTCGTGACATATTAGTGTTGCGGGTTGCATAGTTTCCGGCGTCATGGAAATCGCCAATTCTTTGACGAACACAGAATAAATTAAAATATTTCCAACTAAGGCACTCGATCTCTGTCTAGGGACACAGGTACTGCCATCATATTTATGTTTTTGACACTGACAGTGGCTATTTGACCTTGAAGAAATTAGTTGTCAAAAATGACAAACTGGAATACTTTATGTAAATCAAGGCGCAAATTACTTTAAATTTTCATTTTATTGACACAAAGTGTGAGTTTACAGTAAATTTAAGCATTTATAAGAAAATATGACATGATAAATAAATAAATAAATTAGAAAACTGTAAGTACTAACCAAAAGAACATACCTGAGATATTCCAAAGTAAAAGTTAACTTATTAATGTGCTAGGCTTTTTTACTAATGTTTATTAGCTTTACTAGCGACAAATTAACTGGTTTACGTACAAATTTTCTTGCATAAAATTCTCATTTACAAAAAAATTGCGTATACTTACTTATACATATTTTAGATCAAATTTAAAAACAAATGTCTGATGTATTTTAAACAAATTTAGTTAAAATAAACAACAAAATATGTCTTAAGTCAAAAAATACATTAAATTATATATTATATGAAATGTACAAATGTATCTATATTTTAAAAAGAAAAGCTGTATGTATGTACCTTTAGGAATGTTAAACACTTTAAATTTGCAGCATTTGATCTGTAATGGGCAACACAACATACTTTAGGCATTATCTAGGTTTTTAAATTTATTACTCGAAGAATCAAAAATTGAATGGAACAACTGTCACAATAGGCGTTTACGAAAACTGCCCTACAGTGCAGCGCTCGGAGCACATTAATCACGTGATAGGGTACTCTAATTTGATGAAGTTCTCGTAAGACATTTCTATTTGGTGATCTGTGACAGTTGGTACATGTATCATAACCATAACCTATGTAGTTCTAATTCGAAACCTAATATGAGTAATAAATTCTTTTTAAAATCTATTATTACAAATTATTAGTGATGAACTTGAAGAGGATGACGATGGAGAAATAATTGAGTTATTAAATGCATTAAATTGATGTGTTCATGCATGTGTATTGTCGATATTTCTTGATGTTATTGTGCAGAAAAGGCACTTATATAGTATGGAATCTTCTTCATTCATAGTTTAAAAATCTCAGAAATTCAAATACACTACTATAAAACAATTAACCACTACCAAAGGTCATAACCCTCAAAGTTATAGAAATTTCAAAATTTGAAGTGGGGTAAATTACTCTACGTGCTCGATCAAATTGTATCGAGCACTTCGAGCACTGCTTGGGGTACACGGAGCATGTTTTCGTAAAGCATTACGAACGCTCTAGATTACTTTTGGTAAGCGTAAATGAAAAAGAGTACGCCCTGAGCGACTTTTCGTAAACGCCTAATGACAACCAATTTGTTCAAGGTCAAATAGCCACTGTCACTGTCAAAAACATATGATGGCAGTACCTGTGTCCCTAGACAGAGATCGAGTGCCTTTTGTTTTCCAACCAAACCGCCGCGCCGCCGCACGTATAGATAGGTACGTGACATGTATGTGTCAGATGTGCACAGCACGCTGCAGCGTGGTTTTAAATTTTCCTCCATAATTCCTCAGAATAAAAGAATCTGGTTGGTCGCTTACAAATCTTTCCGAATTCTACCGATTTCACACGCTAACGTTCACGCGTTCACGTCAGATGAAACAGAATCGCAATGCCAATCGTGATCGATAACGATACCGGTTACGAGGTAATAGGGAGTTTTAGCAAATCGTTCCGTTAAACTTTACGTACGTTAAACGTCGAAACTCGATATCTGATTAACGTGATGGTTGCGATAACTCGCTAATAACGTGACGTCTGTTCTCACGGAATAAAGCTAGGTTCACATGCATTGCGGATACGCAAAATTTTTATTGCGGATCGTTTCTAATTGGTTCATTTTGATTGAAATATACATAATGAACCAATTAGAAACGATCCGCGGTAAAAATTTTGCGTATCCGCAATGCATGTGAACTTAGCTTTTGAATTCGCCTGCAGGAATGTGTTGGGGGTAGTTAGGAGGTAAACATACTAAGAGTCCCCAGCCGCTTCAGGGGGGGAGGGGGAGGAGAAGTTCCCTTTTTTCGGTATTCAAGTATTCATTGCAAAATTAAAGATAATTAAAATTTTCTACAAAAATGTATTGATTTTCTTCCTATGCGTTATAGTTTTCGAGATATTCACCAGCGAAAATCGATAATTTTCGAAAAACTTAATGCTCTACAACTTTCTTTTTGACGACTAATCTGTAAAACAAAAGGAATAAGGACTAGATTGACGAAAAACGTGAGGCAAAAAAAAGTTTTTCGAAAATTATCGATTTTCGCTGGTGAATATCTCGGAAACTATAACACATAGGAAGAAAATGAATATAGACATTTTTGTAGGAAATTTAATTATCTTTAATTTTGTGATGAATACTTTTTTCGTACGACGCAGTTTCCGAGTTATAAGCAGACTTAAGTAACTCGTACATATTTCTCCAATGGCGCAACAATTAATAGTAACGCGTATAACCAATTCCATTAAAACACTGGACAACTGAACTGTTCCCCTTCTTTCGCAGTAGGGTGGCCGATCTCGGAGGGGAAATAAAATATTCGGAAACTTCGCATGTGTAGCGACGAATTATTCTACAGTCGTGGAACGATTTACAATTACATATTTTTCTAAATTTTCTTCCGTAAACCTCGCCCGTTTTAATTTTAAAATATCTTTAAGAGGAATCGTTCAAAGTTGCCCCTCAGAAGTTCGCATTTTACTATCCCTACTTTGCTACGTTAAGGGGAAATATTTGTGATATTATGATTGGTTGGTTGGCAGTCGCCTTCCGACCATGAGGCTATTGGAAAACCACCAACATTAGTTGCTTAGAGCTATCTCTGTTCAACACATATTGAGAAAGAACGATAATAACTCTCGCGTGTCGGTAGTTCCGTCATCATGAGCAACTTACTAGGCTGCGTTCGGTCATAATGTTGGTACATTCAACGGGTTCAGAAATACACATACATGTACATAATTATATTCAAATACCTAACACATTTTTACGGTAAATTGTAATAAGACGCAATTATTGTTCAAAGTAGACTTTATTTTTAATTGCACATATGCGTCGTATAATAGAAAAGGAACAAGCAGTTACCTATGTTTGTAAAAATATTGAAGAGGATTGAAGCTGCAACACCAAAAATTTTACTTATAATGCTATTTCATGCCCATGTGCAATTTTAATATTACCTGCAGCTCAACACTGTAATGAAATTCATTATTTTATTTATTTAAATTGTAAACATGGGTAAATTAAACTCCATTAACAAGGTCACATATAGGAAAAGAAAAATCGGCGGTAAATATGTAAATGTAAATATGTATCTACATATATTTCTTCGAAAATTGTTAAAAAATGTTGATAATTAAGTACATGACAAACATCATGACGCGAAGTGACTGTTCTTGGTGTCATCGAAACGCCAGTGTCGTTTATAACGTACTATAAGGTGAACGAAATAAATTTTTCAAAAAAATTACGAAGGTATAAACATAGATATAAATCTGCAAGGTTTGGATATTTCAAAATAAATGGTTGAGTATGTAGTAGTCGAAAAAATATTATATACACCACGGCAGCAAAGTGTCTTTACCGACCTCGTTCGTTTGCTCACCGCGGCTTCGCCTTGGCTCGCAATTTGCAAACTCGTTTGATAAAGTGCCACTTTGCCACCTTGGTACATAAATAACTAAAAATCCAGAATGTAAAAGTATTTCGCATCTTACAATTTTTGATTGAAGAAAAGGCCACAGTTTAAGAAAATATCATAAAAGTTTATTTCTTTTGAAACCGGTAATTTAAAAATTTAAATTTAAATTTAAAAAATGTACATTTAAATAGAGTTCAAAAAAAGTTCAAATGAAGTTAGCAATAACTTTCAGCAATAAAAAAAATTCTAGAATAATACCAAAACAGTTTCAGTATTTATGAATTAGTATAAAAATCTACTAATTAAGTAATATTCAATAACTTAAAATGAATATTTTTAGAAACTGAGTCGAAATTGACCTATCGAGTAATGTTGCGCGAGGCGTACTCAACTTCTCAAAAATGACAGCGTTGTCCTATTTTTAAATCAAATATTTTTAGACGAAAATAATCTATCAATAAGGGGCTTTTGATAGTGTAAAAACAAAAAGGGACGTATTTTTTGTTCGGGCACAATTAAATCTTAAACTTTAGTTCCGCATACTCCGACGCGCACTTCGTTTTCTCAAAAATGACAGCGTTGTCTTATTTTTAAATCAAATGTTTTTAGACGAAAATAATCTATTAATAACGGGCTTTCGATAGTGTAAAAACAAAAAGTGACATATTTTTGTTCGGCCACAATTAAATCTTAAACTTTAGTTCCGCAGGACGCACGTTTCGTTTTTCGCAAAAATGTCATTGTTGTCTTATTTTTTAATTAAATAAATCAATAAGAGACGTTTAGTACTGTAAAAAAAGCATTGTGTATCTTTTTATTTTCAATTACATACTTATTTTGAACAAGTTTTCAAATCACCTTAGATTTTTAAGGTCCTGGAGTATGCGGAACGAAAGTTTAAGATTTTATTGTGGCCGAACAAAAAATATGTCCCTTTTTGTTTTTAAACTATCGAAAGCCTATCTATTAATAATAATAGATTATTTTCATCTAAAAGCATTTGATTTAAAAATAAGACAACGCTATCATTTTTGAAGAAGTTGAGTACACCTAACGCAAAATTACTTGATAGGTCAATTTCGAATCAATTTCTAAAAATATTCATTTTAAGTTATTGAACATTACTTAATTAGTAGATTTCTATACTAATATATAAATACTGAAACTGTTTTGGTATAGTTTTAGAATTTTTTTATTGCTGAAAGTTATCGCTAACTTCATTTGAACATTTTTTGAACTCTATTTAAATGTACATTTTTTAAATTTAAATTTAAATTTTTAAATTTAAATGTACAATTTTTCTTTTAGGTTTAATCAACGAAGAATGCCAGGACGCAAAAGTTCACACAAAAAAGTTGTACGTCAGAATAGGCAAAACGATAATTCTATAAAAATGTAATTTTCCTAATGATGTAATTTAGCCGGCTAAAAATACCTTTTTCTCCAACCGTGGAAAAAGCCGTACCTTTGAATACTATTTAGAAATAGTGAAGTTGATCTTTTCTTGACTAACAAGAAATGTACTTGTTGCTAGACCTCAGTGCATGTATAAATAAACATAAAAATACCAAAAACGTACTGGAAAAAGCAGTGCACAAACTTAAATATGTTTAAATTACCCGCCTTAATGGTATTTGAGATCATGCGCAATAACCCCTAAAAATCGGAACGCAAAATATATTCTCAGGCCGTGAAAAAAAATCACGTGATTGTCTATTTTGTTACCGCCCCCAGCTCTTAAAGTGGAGAGAATATATCCACGCCTTACAGAAATAATTCACTAAAAACATACAAATCGGGCGACTTCATAACATAATTATGGTTACATATTTTTAAAAGCTGTTTTCACTGATTTGTTAACAAAACTTCAATCTACAAAGTGACCAACGCGTTTTTCAAAATTCCATCTGGAAGTATTTTTACTATCGCTGTAAAGTTCAACTACAATTTTTCAATGTTAATTATTTTTTTCTTAATTACCAGATGATGATAGAGAAATTTCCTATGGTCACTTTGTAGTGCTAGTTGTCAGGTATATAGGAAAAAAAATGAATTAATTATATTCAGAAATAAAGTCTCTATGAATTCGCCCGTTTTAATGGTTTTCGTATATGGAGTTATTTCGTAAGATTGCTCTTAAAGACAGAAAAGCTGCGTTCAACATCGCAACTGGTCACTGGTGCGAAAGTAAAGTAAGATGCAATTTGGGAATATTTCATTAAGTTAATTGAAGACTGAACGACAGATAGAACACATACAAATCAAATCGTCCCCCACACCAATACGCGTAGCTCATGACGCAAAAATGTATGAAGGTCGTAACCGCCCATCCCGACTGCTCCCTTCCACTCATCATGTGTACGAGTTACTTAAGTCTGATTATAAGCGAAATACCGAAAAAAAGGAGTTTCTCCTCCCCCTCTCCCCTGAAGCGGCAGGGGTAGGGGTGGGGACTTCTAGTATATTTACCTCCTAACTGCCCCCAACACATTCCTGAAAAGAAAAATTCTCCCCCCCTCCACGTCCTCTACAACCCCCATTGATTGACTGGACTATTAATAGAAAATTTGAGTGCGTTAATGGCATTGGTGTAATTAATTTATTTAATGTTGGTAGTACTAATTCCAAGTAAGAAATAAACATCAAATGTCAAACGATATCAAGAACTTTTATTTAATTTAAACGATCACCATCATGAAATGTGCAATTATTATAAACGTTAACGATTACATTGGATGTTTCTTTAGAATTTATACTAATGCCTGGTATGTTCTGATTTGATACAATAATTTTGTGGAGTGCATTATTACCTTCAACAGTGGCTTTATTATGCGAGGCGCAATCAGACTATGATCCAGTGGAGCAGCTGGGTAGGTTAGTTTGCTGAATCCATAATGTTGATCATTTGTATTTTTTACTTTGCATTTAAAATTGAATTTCCCGCAGCCTACTTAAATGATGTTAAATAAATGTCACCAACAACCGCAAAATTCCCTAAATTTTAAAATATCGCTGTTTTCTTTGAAAAGAGGCAAAATAGAAAAAATAGTATAAAATACTCGTTACAGAAGGCTTTTCAAGCACTCGTCCGTTCCATCACTCGTCGCAAGCGGCTCGTGATGGAATTTCGGACTCGTGCTTGAAAGACTGCCTTCTGTAACTTGTGTTTTAATATACTATTTTGAAACGAATATAAAAATTTAATTGGAAATACTTTCATATAAATTCATGTCATGGCAAACCAAAAATGTAAAATTAAGCAAGCCAAGCACAAATCACTTATACCCATGGCCTTCTAAATGAAAAGCGAGTTCTAACTGGCCTGGGCGTTTGGAAAAATTTACATTGAATTTTTGTGCTCGAGAAAACACCAAAAGTCGACACTTTGGTGCTGGTTACGGGGCACTGACGGCACTGAGTGAAGTGCACGGTCATTACTGTCAATCAAAGTGCGTTCACCTAAATTATGAACTGAAATAGAATGTGCCCTAATCCTCGGCCTATTCGCCACATCCACTGCTATTATTTTCGTTTTCTACTTCTGGCTGTCCATTTTCATGGGTGCCATGTGGACATATGCTGTTTTAGTCGAATTAGCTAGAATTCAACGCGCTGTAAATCTGTATACGTGAGGTTTTTAAACGAACAAATAACACCAACATATGACCACCAAAAAAATCCACAAGATACCAGTAACATCTCGATTTTGTCCATTTTGGACATATTATACTGTTTTTGAAATCAAAGCCTCAATTTTTAAGACTATAAACTTTATAACAAATAGACAGAATTTGCAAATAAATGAAGTAATTCAAAATGCTACAAACTGCAACAATAATGTTAATATGTTACGTGTTTTTGGTATATAACTTAAAAATACTGTTATGAAACGACTGACACAAAATATTACAAATTTGTAACTAAATTTAAAAATTGTAACATAATTTGCAACAAATTGTAAATACTACTACTATATTCTAATAACACAAGATTTTGTTAATTTTAATAAATTATTTTTCTTAGTGTAGAGTTTAAACAAAAAAATTAGATTGTAACACTGCAAAACAATTCTAAATTGTCTTGCGTGTTATTGAAGCACTGCACTTACCTGAATACGGCCATTATTTATTTTTTATGAGCATATGAGATTTATGAGAAAACCAAAGCCAGTAAGTGATGAACAAGTTCATACTTGTTATAACCATTTAAAATTGACTTTTAGAAGCACTTAAAAACATTCTCCTTATAGCTTGGATTCGACCTAACTCATAAACAAACCACATGCAACAGCATTAATTAAATTTTCAATTACAATATTTACAAAAAAAAAACACTTACATATCTGTAGCACGTCGAGCAAGCTTCGGAGCAATGATGCTAGAAAAATTCAATTGTTTCTCCGGAGGTGGAGCTCCAACAGCTCCTCTGATGATCACAGAATCTCCGGAGAGCACCTGAAGTAAGAAATTAATTGAGAAGTCAAACTCTGTATGTCAGAAATGCCAACTCATACAAGAGGTTATGTCTCAACAAAATTAAATATGTGTCCCTTCCTTTTACTACAACAATCACATCACAACTCCTTAATAACCTCATATCGCTAGCATCGGCCTCCAGTTTAATTAAGCTTTTTAATCTTAATTCCATATGTGGCATCAACATGCCAACTAGGCATCCAAAACGCATGATATTAATTAGAAACTTAAAAAAACGACGCAGGAATGATAGCAATGAATCAAATCGTATAGTTTTACGTTCATAATACGAAATTATCGTTCTATTTACTTACCTGCTTCACAATTCCACGTTTTGGTTGAACTTGCTGGGTCGTCATCGTGAATGAGCCACACACTCTACGTGAAAGGCCATAACGACCGCAATCATCGCTGTTGGTCACGTGACTAGAGAAAGCGTTTGCTTTTATAAAATTATAGTTTGTTATAAACTTGTATAGAATTTAGTTTTACTTTTCGATAAACATAGAAGGAGTTAAAACTTTAAATAAACTGTAAAATCTTATTGAAAAATTATTATTTGAACACAGCCATCTATTGTTATATATTTGAAAAACACTTTGCTGGAGTTTTGCGACTAGCAAGAATTGGTCGCGTTCAGGTAACCTTAGAGCTACAACGCATTAATTTTGGTTTTGTTCTATGGCTACGCCCTTTTTGCAGCACTTTGTTTGAGCGGCTGCCGTTGATATTTACAAGTTGAAGCAGAAAAATAATTGTCACAGGTCACAGTGCAAAGGAACGCTAAATTGCCATACGGTATATATCGATAGTATATAGCGATGCGATTACCTGAACGCGGCCATTAAAAATTAAAACGTTGATTTGGTTATATTTATGCAAATATTTAAGCTACGAAATTATTTATTGAGTGAAATTAATTATAATAAACAATGACGTCACATCACCTCGTTCAGGTTTACTCTTTAATAAAGCACTGCAGCGCTGCGGTTACCTGAACGCGGCTATTGGTCGCGTTCAGGTAAAAAATTAGTTTCGGCGTTGCAGCACAACGTAAAGTTGAAGCGCTTTAAATTACCTGAACTGGATTCAGTTGTAGAGGTTATGAATCCCTTAAACTGTAATGCAGCGCTGCAATGTAGCATATAAATACCAGAGCTGGGTAATTACTTGTGCTTTGTAATTAATTACAATTACAAAGTACTTTTTCAAAAGAGGAATTAATTACAACTACAAAGTACTTTTTCAAAAAAGGAACTAATTACAATTACAAAATACAAGTCTTAAAAAAAGGAATTGGCAATTACTTTTATAATTACTTTGTAATTACTTTTATGATAAATTATAGTGACATAATTGACAAAAACCCATGGTCCTCCTTTAAAATGTTTAAATAATTAAGTGTTCAAGTAATCCAAATATATATAAAAAAAAAATTATTAAAAACCATATAAAAAAAAACCTTATTATTATACTGGGTGTCTCTAAACCTATGTCTTTAATTGAAACCACAGATAGTACCTACTCAAAAAAAGAAGCAAAATTTGTTATACAACAATAGGGAAAGAGTAAATAATAACTCCGGTAAAAATCAGTTTTCGTTTTCAAAGAATTTGTTTTAGTAACGCTGGTTGACGATTTAAATGTCTCAGCTGCACAGAATTGGTGTTTTTTGTGGCCATAAACGAATAAATGCCCAGACGTGTCTGTTGCGATAGGTCGTGTTTGTCCTTCGCAAAAAAGTTTCGCCAGGATTCTAAATAAAAACGTCTTCACGGGGCGTTCTTTATTGCAATTGCTTATTACTATTTTATTTATGCTTATTTATTTAAAGTAAAATTTAAAAGCAAACTGAATTCGTAGCACAATAATGCATTTCACAGAATAATAAACGACCAGAAGATTAACTAAGGCGTAAACTTGGCGTCTTGGCATTTGCACGTGAATAAAGCATTACGCCATGCACGAAAACAGTGCCATCTTGTGTCTCTACGAAGAACTAGGCTTAGTTTTGAATGTAGTTTTCTTTTCGATTAATTGTTATAATAATTGAGAATATAATGGAAATTCTGTCCATTTACATTATAAATAACAAATAATTTTCTTTAGGATTTAATAAATTCAAACTTATTCGAACAGCACAATGACCATCAAACGCGGACAAAATTATTTATCGATATAAAAATATTTGCACGTGTTCGTAAATGATGCAAGAGCTGATTATATTTCTGTTCAATGGTATTATTTAGAAAAATACATGTAAGTATAATTATAAAAGAGCTTTCAGTCACTATCACTATCTGATAAAGTTTTGCTGGATTCTTCCGATATATCTTCTGACATGACGTTTACTAAAACGTCCTCTTCTTTGCTGGGAGGAGCTAAAAGCTGCAGCACTTCATGAGAAAAATTCTTTCTAAATTTCTGAGGCAACTTTCTTAAAGATGTTATATAAGGATCCGATGAAACGAGCAGTAAATTTAGTAAGTCTTGATTTGTCGTTTCCCTAGTGTGACTCCTTCTATAAAGCTTTAAGTCTTTATTCCGGCATTCTTGCGCTTCTTCAGAAAGCTGTCCCATTGGAAGTAAGGCATGAGCAACTATATCCGAGCCATGAATTAAAATCTTATGCATTGAAGCAGGCATGTAATACCACGGATATAATTGTACATATAATTTGGCAGTTTCAAATGCATAATTTCTGAATGCTTCTCGGTCCAAAACGAAACCGGAAGAGATGGCTTCCAATATCACTGCACATCTTTTAAGCAGCCCTTCGTGAATCCCCGTAATTTTTGCAGAGATTTGAAAGTTCTTAAAGAACCGCCGAGCCGTGTTGCCATCGTTTGATGTACCACTACCTCCAGGTTTTACATGATCAACTAATAGCCCTAATTGATTTTTTAAATCTTGTATAATCTTTTTCTTATTTTCAAACAAGTTTTTCTCCTCGGGTTGTCTAACTTGCCACTTTTTAAAATCCATGCGATAGGAAATATGAATAAAACATTCAAAAAACCTTATCCAGGCAGGCAATGGTGACAAACCAAAACGGTAGGTAGTTTCATCGACGTCTCTTGCACGTACTGCTTCCAGGTCGTTCATTTTTGTAGGCGTTGCGTTACAAATATAGCATTTCTGGGCTGATGTTGTTGAAGTAATGGCATTACAAATTTTACCATCTAACATTGTAAGTGCCAGTTGATGTGTTACAAAAAACGTTTTCCCTGCAACAGCAACTTCAGTTTTGTGTAAATTACCAATTTGCTCTTCAATGTATTCGATCTCATGTTTTGATAGTTCTGTTGTTTCTTTCTTGAACTGCAAGCGAATTGGTCTACAATACCTGACTGAAGATGGTCTTGGATTTTGCCACAAAATAACTTTCTTTTTTGATGTCGACGTAGAATACAATTGAATTGGGACAAAAGAACTTATGAACATATCACTATCACGCAAATTATCGCTAGATTTTTGTTTGTATTCACTGTGTCCAGTACTTCCATCACAACCCCATTTTGAAATAAGTACAACTTCTCGTGTGATCTCACCAGACATGGCTGCAAATACATCCTCTTGCAACAATATGATCCTTCTGATTGTTAGATCTAAAAGAGCTTGTAATTGTACTTCCATTAGAGCTTCAGTGATTGTAATAGCTTCGTCTGGAGGATAGCATGACTTTTTCGCAACTTGCACTTTGTGGTAACTTGGATAGATATCCGCCTTCCTCGTTTTGGCTTGTATTCTTATTTTCATATATTGACTCTTTGTCAATCGTGTGTCAATGAACAAGGCCAGTGCTTCGTCGGATGAATACGGCTTTATTTCCGTCTCTTTGCTTTTTGTCCACGCCTCTCTTATTCGGGAAGGTCTAGTTGGTGTGGTCTCGACTGATTCAAAAAGTAATGTAGCAGCGTCCTTTTGGCCAGCACTTCGCAGACTCATTTGAGCTGCATATGCTAGTTCCTCAGCGCTGTATTGCTCGCGAAGCTCTTTCGTTTTTCGCCTTTTGGAGCGTTCTCCGCATTCACGAAATGACGTAGCAGGTCGGCCACTACTTGTTGATGGTACGTTTTCATCCTCTTCTTCAGCTTTGGCCTCAGATGGCCATTCCAATAGAGCGTCGTCCAACCAATCGGTATTCTTAATTAGAAATAAGTTTGTGTTTTAAAAAAGACTATAAACAAAGACATAAACTAAGCAGAGGTTTCAAAACAAAGGAACTGCACGCGCTTGTGGTAGGTCAGTTTTTCATTTTTGAGCAATACCGTTCATATTTGGGGAATCAATCTCTTTTATAATGAGGAACTTACAGTTTTAATTAAAGACATAGGTTTTGAGACACTCTGTATAAACAAGTTTAATTAGACTCTTAGTTCATCATTTCGATACAATATATTATACGAGCCCTGCGCCAAAAGTATTCGCCTAGCTGATATAGCTGTTTTTTAAAATACAATCTTTATTAGAATTTAAGGGCCGGTGTTTTAAGTTCCTTGTAACTCCCTTTTTATTAAAATGGACATTAAATTAGTTGCTATAGCAACACGTATTCATGTGATTGAGATAGATGCACTCGTCTAGTTAATCCGAAAGAGATGCATAATACTTGATAGGCAGCTAAATGATAGATTTTTCAGTTACAAGACAGATAAATTTACAAGTAACTTAAAAGGAAGTTAAAAGACTGGGCCTACATATCAAAACTTTTACTTAAAAATGTTTAATTTCTGTTTATTTATTATTATTATTCTAGAAAAATAATGTACCACTGAATAATGTATTAACTGTTTCTTTCTTTATCAAAGGGAGGTAGGCGAAACTTTTGACGTAGGGCTCGTAATAATAGAAATAACAATAGCAAGTAATTATTCTACACACAAAAAAGAAAAAAGCGCTTTATTTATGTACCACATCACATCGTATATTATGAAATGGACTTTTCACAGCGCAACGCTTTCTTCATATACCTAATGATGAATTGATACAAATACCTACAAAGGATGCGATTTCAGGAGACCGGGGGTTTACGCAAGTTCGTGCAGGATTCTTGATTTTAGACCACGCGTATATTGTAAACACGTATTTAAAAGTAATTGTAATTAGAAAAAGTAATTGTACTTATAAGAAGTAATTGTAATTAGATAATTTAATAAATAATGCAATTACAAATTACAATTCCTCCATCGATTTCGTTGCAATTACAATTACAAATTACTTTAAGAAAAAAAAGTACTTAAGTACAATTACAAATTACATAAAAAAAGTAATTGTAATTGCTAATTACTTTTTTACCAGAATTACTCAGCTCTGATAAATACCCCGCTTGATAAATGGCGGCCGCTTGAAGAAAGCGCTGCAAACAATGACGTCACATTCACCTCGTTCAGTTTTACGCTTTATTAAAGCACTGCAGCGCTGCGGTTATCTGAACGCGGCCATTAATATGTATGTATTGCGTATCTAAGCAAAATAATTATTAATCAATGAAAGCTTTGATTCATTCAGGCGGTTACATCCAAAGTTATATCTAAACAGAACACAAAATAGATTCGTTGAGTACCTTCGTACGCAAAGTATGATATTAAAATTCAATTATAAACGTAATTAACCATTTTAATGCACCACGCATTGTTATTTGGGATTTGTACTTACATTTGCATTTTTACAGATTTCTAAACAACACCATTTAGTGCCATCTAGTAAATTAGTGCAGAACTAAACATACAGGCATGGCCTTGACGATTTGAGATTCCATGTCGTAACGCTGAACGTAGCCGAACCTAGAATTGGTCTTTGCGCAGTAACGTAACGCTTAAAACTAGCTGCGGACGGAGAGCGATAATATAATATATTTGCAATTTTTTTATGAGATGTAATATACAGTGTGTCCCAAGAAGTTTTATACAATGGAGAAAAGTTTATCTTACATTTTACAAAAAAAAAAACTATTCTTTATAAAAAGCTCTGCATGACTTGTAGATCCATAATCAGGTACAAAATTTTTAAAAAATTGGCTGGAATACAGGGAAAATAAAAAATAATGATTTGGACGGAGAGCAAAATACGTTCAAACTGTAGTGGAGAGCAAAATCTTCAATGAAATTGTGATTAAATAGCAAAAAATTATGCACACTTGTAGATTATTGATATTCCCAGATAAAAATTAAAAAATAAACACTTCAGCAATTGTTAGATAATTTATTTTTATAAAACATTGATAACCATCTTTATCAATTTTTATCTGGGAATATCAATAATCTACAAGTGTGAATAATTTTTTGCTATTTAATCACAATTTCAATGAACATTTTGCTCTCCACTACAGTTTGAACATATTTTGCTCTCCATCCAAATCATAATTTTTTATTTTCCCTGTATTCCAGCCAATTTTTTAAAAATGTTGTACCTGATTATTGATCTACAAGTCATGCAGAGCTTTTTATAAAGAATAGCTTTTTTTGTAAAGTGTAAGATAAACTTTTTCTCCATTTGTATAAAACTTTGTGGGACACACTGTATATTATCTTCAGGCGGCTGCGGACGATGAGCGATAGCATACCCATATATTTACCCAAACACTCGTTCCGTTGGGGCATTCCTAGCTCGCTACGCTTCGCTAGTCGTACCCCAACCCCACTCGTGTTACAATAAGCCTTCTTGTGAAACTTGTATAATAATATACTATTTTAGATTAGAAGAGTCTATGAAAAATAAAACCTAAGTCGTAGCTTAAATGAAATTGACGTATGTCAAAACTGAAGATTTGACGATAGTAGAAAAAATCTTCCAGTTGAATACATAAGACTTTGTTAAAACTCTTTAACATGATAACGACTAATTTCAAATGCCGTTGGATTGCTTACTGACCCATGACTATAGTGTTCAAAGGCGTTTAGACAACTAACAGATTTGACAGGGGTCAGGAAGCAAATGTCAGAATAAAAGTTTCGAATCAAGCTAAGACTCTTATTTTATCGGGCCCTACATTTAAACTAGTGATGAGCCATATTTCGCTACCGGTTATTTAATCGCCGCTATTACCAAATCGCTGATAACGCCAGCTGCACTGTTATTGCAATAACGGCGATTACAAAACCGCGATTTAAAGCGGATCGGAACACTGCTAGTAAATATCGCTTGATCGATTTCTTCACGTTCAACGAAACATCTTACCGCAGTGATTTTTAACTGGATTTTAAGCGTTATTAGCAGAGCTGTGCGAGTATTTACTGTTACAAATACAAGTCAATTACAAGCACAAGCACTTTTGGACTCGTACTTGTGCTTAAGCACAATTAATTACAATTGTGCTTAGTACTTGTACTTGTATTTATACTTGTGCTTATTACCGCAAGTACACTTCACAGCTGTGCGTATACTTATGGTTATACGTACAGTCGTACAAGTATCAAAATGTTAATGTTAACATTTACAAAATAACGCAAGATAAATAAAAATGATATTGTCCAAAGTGAGGTACTTGCAATTAGTTTTAGAATATAATGAGATTGTTAGGTACTTGCAATTAGTTTTAGAATCAACAAATGCACATAATATATCTATCGCTGAGTTATTTTTATTCATATTTTTTTTCGTAGTCTGGCCGGCAGCGAGTCGTTCCCCCACTAATAAGTATTTATAAGCACGAGTCCAAATACAAATACTTTTGGATTTGTGCTTGTATTTAAGTGCAATTAAGCACTATTGTACTTGTGCTTGTGCTTGTTGTATTTATAAGTAGTACTTGGCTCAGCTCTGGTTATTAGTTTTTTAATTTACTGTTTTCTTGGTAGTTTTTTTAACAGGTCCTAGATCCAAACACAGTTAATTGATTCAAGTCAAAGCTGGTGGCTATTCCCGCCATCCAGCAACAAAGGAACCTATCGCACATGCTCTTATTTACTTGTTATTCGTATAGACGTTAAGCTTTCAACCCGCGATCACAATAACGGTTTAAAATCGCCGCTACTTCAAAATAGCAATCACGGATAGCGGCGTTATTAAGAAATCGCTACTTTGCTCATCACTAATTTAAACCAATCAAACATATCCATGAAATATAGGCGTTTGATTTTAAGATCGCAGCGCTACCGTGGATAAATCTGAACCTCTATAAGCTACACGGAATTTTTATAATGCACGTGTTTAAGTGCGTACTAATACAAATACACAAGTTGATTTAATGTGAATGTCACATATAACACAATCCTGATACATCATACACTCAGGATCGACGCCAAAACACGATTTGTTGTGTAGCATACAAGGGTTTGTTTAGATGACACCAGGTGGCGAACGCTCAAGACCTTGACCTTAAACCTTGAAGACGCAGCAATAACTTCAAAGGACTCCATAAAGTACCTTGGGGTACACCTGGATAGGAACTTCAAGATGACAACCCATATAAGGAGAACATGCGAGAAAGCTAGTAAAGCCCAGATGGCACTAGCGAGGCTTATACCAAACGTTAGCGGACCGAGATGAAAGAAGAGGAAAGTTCTGGCGGGAGTGATTACTTCTGTCATCCTCTACGCCGCGCCGATCTGGGCTACCGCCATGAAATACAAGCACTACGAGGCAATGTTGGAGACCGTCAATAGGAGCGGCCATACGCATCACCTCGGCGTATAAAACCGTTCCCACACAGGCAGTGTTGGCGATCGCGTCGATCCCCCCAATCAAGCTTCAGGTGGAGGAGCGGCTGGAGCGCTACAATGCCGGGAAACTGGAGGATAACGTAAGACCGGAAAATATCATGACTAAGTGGCAGCTCGTATGGGACTCATACCATGGGTGGGCAAAAACATTCATCAAAGATGTTAAAAAGTGGCACGACAGGAAGCACGGGGAGGTGGACTTTTATACCACGCAGGCGCTAACGGGACACGGAGTTTTCGTTAACTACCTGCACAAAATCGGTAAGACGCAATCTAGCAATTGCTGGTACTGCGAGGACGAAGATACGGCAGAACATACCATCTTTGCCTGCCCAAGATGGCAAAAGGATAGAGAAGAAGCTCGCTGCAAATGCGGAACTGAGATTACAAGAGAAAATGTCTCGGAGATCCTGCTTCGCAACGAAGAAGGCTGGAATTATGCTCAAAAACATCATGAAGCAAAAAGAAAAAGACGAGAAGCAAAACCAAAACCGGACTGGACAAATACTGGAATAAGACTGAATATATATAATAACTGACGCGACGGTGCGAAATTCCTGATGCAATGCCGAGAGGCAGATTCCAGGAATTAGCAGCTGCGAGAGAGGAGTAGGAGTTTTAGTTGGTAGGTGCCTGTGTCTGAGACCTTTAGAAAGGCTACGACCGGGTGAATCCAACACGCCATCGGCCTGGATTTCCGCTAATGGTGTCTTTAGAAGATTTCTCCAAACCTCTATGGGAAAAAAAAGGTGGCGAACGCTTAGCTGCAAACTCCAATAGGTAGAATATTTATTTTTGTTTTATATTAACAGAGGTGTAGGTAAAGTGACCATATTTTGTCAACCAGTTTCGGGGACGCAAATCTATAATATACAATATAATTATAAATCATAACTTTATCTATGTAATTTACAGTTATGAAATATATTTTTGGGAAGAATGAATTTTCTTCAGTACATATACCGGTGTTACTTGAGAGTTTCTCACTGAAAATTTTACATGAACATGATAGACCAAAATTTATTTTAATTCCTATAATAGCCCGTATTGTTTCCACTGTCATCTGATCCGATATTCTGGAGAGGATTTGCTGTTCACATGAGAAACTTTCGATGTCATTATGCGAAATTACTTAGCAATTTCCGATTCTTACCAATTCGATTTCTTCTTAAAGAGAGGTTTTGACTGGTGCAATTCGTCCATGCAATTCTTATTTTATGCAATTCTAGAATCGCTGCGATTTTGACGCACGGCGATCGAATTGCATGATACGTTTCCACTCGTGCAACTTTGACCTATATAAGTACACAACAATAAAAAACAAAGCAAGGACTGAATTACCGTGGAATTAACAATTAAACTTTCAGAACACTCACTATACTAATATCAACTTGTTGTAGTAAATAATTATAATGCGTGCGTACCAACTGAGTTGGTACGGTTAAACTTAGCAGAATTGCACGGAAAAGTTGCACAGAATTAGAACTTGTTTAGCATACAATTCGTCGCGTGATTCAAAATTGCACGGTAAAACGTTAAGAATTGCATAGTGTAAATGCGAGCATCCATGCAATTCATTGCTGCTTCTAAGTCCCTGCAAGGAATTGCACCAGTGGAAACCAGCCTTTACTGTCAATGCGTTGTTGCCAGACCGCACAAGAAACAAAAATATGCGGGGACTTGAGTCTAGTTTCAGGGACTGTCCGCAAAAAACGGGGACAATTGTAATCGGGGACATGAGTATCGTTTCGGGGACTGTCCCCGAAAATCGGGGACGAATGGTCACTTTACCCTAAGGCGTAGACGACGTGGGCCATCGCCTACGGCCTGGCGGTCCGAGAGGCCTCGCGCCTCGAAGGTTTATGCAGCTTTTTTTAACTCATGAAAAATATTTTATGTCAAATCCGTCCTCTTGCTCCACCAGAGGGCCTCGCAAAATTTATCTTGCCCACATCAAGTTTAGGTCTTGCCCCGCCGCTGCTTGCTTTTGTTTTATATTAAAAATATTTTTCTTTTTGCATTTAAATAAAAATATATATTCTGATTTTTTTCATTTTACACCAAAAGGTATGTTCCATTTGGCAGAATTTCAAGGTCTAAATCGTTCAAATCATGCGCAGTATGAAATTTATATCCAATTTTGTGCACTGCCAAGCACTGCTCATGCTCAGTAGGATTCTGAATGGTTCAGAACTTGAAATCCTGACGAATGGAACGAAAGGATCAAAGCAAGCGGGTATTTTTGTCGTCGATTATGGGGAATAGCGGTTTCGTTCATTGGCAACACTGGCAAAGTGTGCTATCGTGATATCTGCGTGTTATTTCTGAACGTACGCATTCACTTTGTTAAGGTTGTTGTTAAGGTTGTTTGTTGAGGTTAAGTCTTTATGATTTAAACGTAGATATATTTCTAATTTATTTTGTTAGATATTGATGAACAACTTTCTCTTTTGTATTAAAAGCAATAATTATATAAACATATATTTGCGATAAAATTGATACACAATGGATGATTTTAAAGTAGAAGATGAAGATCTGTACCTTCTTCTAGGAATACAACCGGACAGTACAACAAACGATGTAAGTTTAATAATTCTTTTTTACCCTGTGTTTAGTTCATGGGGGACGTTGTGGTCAATATTGTTTAGTCCTTATGTAGTTATTATTGACTAAGTTGATTGGTTGTGATTTAAGATGTTACTATTGAGCGAGACCATGATGGCCAGAGTTCCGTTTAGAAAACAGTCGGACTGAGCTCGTTAGAGTTTGTTGGTTCGTTCACCATCCAAACGCAGGCTTAAATGTCTTCTACATTGACTTCTTTCTTTTATAAAAAAAAAATCAAAATTTTCCATTTTATTATGATTTTTAAGACCAAAAAAATTACTTACCTAGCTTCATTATTGATTCAGATACTAAAGTTGCATTTGACTCACATCCGAAATCAATTCGTTTTTATCAGTAGATCACTTTAGAAGTGATATGGATGAGTTTCGTTATGTTTTGTTTACGGTGAAATCTATACACAAATCGATTTAAATCAGTCTAAGTCAGTTATTCGAATGCACTTTTTTAATAATATTACAATTCTACAATTTTACAGATTAAAAAAGCCTACAGAAAAAAAGCTTTAGAATCTCACCCTGACAAAAATCCAGATAATCCTAATGCAGCATATGAATTTCACAAACTTTCTAAAGTACTGGAAGTCCTCACGGATGAATCAGCTAAGAAAGCATATGATAGAGTTTTGAAGGCAAGAAAAGAAGCTGTACTTTGTCACGATGAATTAGACAGCAAAAGAAAGAAATTCAAAGAAGACCTGGAAGCTAAAGAAAAACTAGGAAGCACTCGTGTACAGCGAAAAAATGCCGATGAATTGTTAAAGGTAACCATCATTGTTAGGGCTGTTTTTATAATAAGACTATAACAGACTAAGAACATGAAAACAAGTTTTTTTTGAAATTTTAAAATTACTTTAAAGTTCTATGTATTATGAAAACAGCCTTTAATTTCTAAAATAATTGACCACTGTACTAATTATTACAAGAATTCTTGAATATTTGAATGTGTACTATAACCATACAATTCAATTAAAACATCAATCTTGCAATCATTCACAATTAAAATGTCATTAATTTTTGTTTTATGCAGCCTTCAACTTTTCTTCATCTACGTTTTATAGACAAAATAAAATATTAATAATATTTTAGAATATCATTCTTTATTTGGCATTTATTATTTTCATTGCAGGAAGAAATAGAAAGATTACAAAAAGAAGGTTCAAAACAGGTTGAAGAAGATATTGATTATGTTTTGAGGCAAATTCAAAGAGAAATTAATAAAAACAAAGATACTTGGGATAGTAGCAAGCATCGTATAAGAATCAAATGGAAAGCTTCTAAACAAGACTCGACCAATGGTGGTTACACACAGGAGGTGTTGCATAAGTTCTTATCAAAGGTTGGTAAGAAGTCATGTTAATCACTGCTTGTTTACTTATACTGTCTGTAAACTGATTTGTAATACACAGCAATCTGTGTATTGTTAAGATAAGGGAGAAAATATGTTGCATTAAGCAGCTTGCACATCACATATCTCTACAGCTGGTTGTTACAGTCTGTCTTTACCACATATACTCCAATACATATATTTCTTCCTTTAAGTTAACAAGTGCATGTTACACATGGTATGTTTACAAGGCAAAAAGAGGTATTAAAACTATTGTAATTGTAACTAATTAATTAATTTTTTTTGCAGTATGGAGATATACTAGTTCTTGTTATTTCACCTAAGAAAAAAGGGAGTGCTCTAGTTGAATTCAGTACAAAAAGAGCTGCAGTAAGTATCAGTTTGAAATTAATCTAAATATTTTTTGTTAAATGAAAAAGATCATGTGATATGCACTTGCAAGTATGTGAAAGTTAAAATTTGACGTTCCAGATATGTAACAAAATAAAACAAATTATTTTAAAGACTATTAATTTATTGCAGGAAATGGCAGTAAGTTTAGAAAAAGGTCTTGCAAGTAACCCACTGGTACTTTCATGGTTAACTACAGCTCCAGCTGGTGGCCAGCAGTACAATTAAAGATATGAAAGCTTGACTTTAATTAAATTGCGACAAGCAGAAGAAAGAAAGAAGTTAATAGAAAAATGATGGCAGAAGATGATGCAATATAAAATCTGTATAAATAAATGTATTATAATTATCTATTATATTTCTGTATTAAATTAACGATACTCAGATTTTTTTTTTGTAAATTAAACAGCTAAGTAGAGTCATGTATAACATTGTTCCGGGTATGTTATTCAACTTTAAATCAATTGAAGTTGAACAAGTCTTATGTATCCTGAATAAAATTATAATTTTGCATTCTGTGACTTAAAAGAAAAACAAGTCAATTGTGAAAAATATAATATTTTATTCAGACTTGGCAGTTACTAAAAAAATTGTTATAATTTTTTTAGTAAGTTTTTTTTTAAAGAGATCTAAACACGTTTTTATAACAATTTAGAAACAATTCAATTTTTGATAGATTTCAAATATTAAAACACATGATTTAATATTTTCTTATCAAAACCACATGAATACAAGTCTTCTTTAAACCAAGCCAGTCCTCTGACAATTGCAGAATGTTCATTGCTTTCATAAAATTTAACAAGTTCGTTATTTTTTGCGGTATAAACCAGAACAGTTGGTGAATCACCACAAACTACCAAATTGCCAAGGGCATTAAATAACATGATAGACCAGAATTTATTTTAACTCCTATAATAGCCCGTATTGTTTCATTTGTTTCCACTGTCATCTGATCTGATATTCTGGAGAGGATTTGCTGTTCACATGAGAAACTTTCGATGTCATTATGCGAAATTACTTAGCAATTTCCGATGCTTACCAATTCGATTTCTTCTTAAAGAGAGGTTTCGACTGGTGCAATTCGTCCATGCAATTTTAGAATCGCTGCGATTTTGACGCACGGCGATCGAATTGCATGATACGTTTCCACTCGTGCAATTTTGACCTATATAAGTACACAACAATAAAAAACAAAGCAAGGTCTGAATTAACGTGGAATTAACAATTAACCTTTCAGAACACTCACTATACTAATATCAACTTATTCAATCAATCAATCTTTATTTATACAACGCCATTTACATGGATGTACATGTCAACCAACTAAACTAGCTTAGTATTCTAAACTTAAAGACTAGAAGGAATAACGTTGATGTTATCCTGCAGGTATTCGCTTACAGAATAATAGCATCTCTCAATGAGCAGTTTGCGAATTTTTTTCTTAAAAATATTATACGTGCTGGAGGCAATTTCGCTAGGAAGCTTATTGAAAAGTTTCGTACCTAGGAGTGAAATAGTATTTCCAAATTTGGTCGTTTTGTTTTTCCATACGAAATAAGTTTTTTGATCGGGTGTCATACCCGTGATAGTCTGAGTGCTTCTGGAATTTTTCCTTATTGCGATGGAAATACAGTAGAGATTTGTATATAAATAAGGACGGAAGGGACAAAATTCCGCTTTCTTTAAAGGTAGGTTTACAAGACTCTCTGTATTCTAAATTGAATAAAAGACGAATTATACGTTTTTGTGCCACAAAAACTCTGTGGCTATCACGGGCATTACCCCATAGTATTATATTGTAGGATAATTTACTGTGAACCAAAGCATAGTAAACTGAAGTTAATTCATTAATCGACAGCATGTTTTTCAGTTGTCGTAGAGCGAAGTAGGATCTATTTATACAGGTACTTACATAGTCTATATGTTTACACCAGGTTAGACCCTCATCGATGCATACTCCCAAAAGTTTTGTTGCCTCTACAGCCTGTATGTCTGTTCCATTAATTTTATAAGTTTCTTTGTCAGTATTTTTTCTGTTAAAAAATTTTACTATTATGGTTTTATCTGCATTAAGGATTAATTTATTTTTGAAACACCATATACCAAACTGTGTGGTAACTTCTGTTATCTTCTGGTGAAGCTCCTCGAGGGTCTCAGCTGACACCATCATGGAAGTATCATCCGCAAACATGGTGATTTTCTCAGCTGTTACATACTTCGTTAAATCGTTAACAAAAAGTAAGAAAATTAATGGTCCCAGCACAGACCCCTGGGGAACTCTACAGTTTATGTCATATTCAGAAGAGAAGGTGTTTTTAACCTTTACACGTAATTTGCGTGCAGATAAGTAAGACTCTATCCAGTCTAAGACTGGTCCTTTTATACCTAGTGCACTTAACTTGTCACAGACAAACGAGATATCTAAGCAGTCAAAAGCTCGGGATAGGTCGAAGAAGATGCCGACTACGTGTCGCCCCTTGTCAATTTGTTCGTAAATGGAGTGTAGAAAGTTAGCCACAGCCTCCTCTGTTGACCTACCCGCGCGAAAACCAAACTGGCAATCATTCAAAAGGTCGCAGACATCGGCAAACTTCCTCAGTCTATCATAAATTATAGATTCAAAGATTCAAAGATAGAGTACAAAGAACCGATATAGGACGATAGTTATTCACATCTAGAGGATCATTCTTTTTATAGACGGGTGTGATTACTGCCGTTTTCAGTGATAGAGGGAATTTACCCGACATAATTGAGCAATTGATTATTTGGGCTAGAGGTTCAGCGAGAATGTCTTTGGTCGCTTTTATAATTTTTATAGAAATGTTGTCAGTGCCTGAGCTCTTAGTATTCTTAAAATTTTGTATAATTTTTTTAATTTCTGAAGCGTCTGTCGGCAGGAAGGCGAAAGACCTAGGATTAACATCATCTAGAGTACACGCGTGTGAGTAGTTATGACTGTATGCCTTTTTTAAGGAAGCCTCTGCAACACTGGAGAAGTGTTGCGCAAAAATTTCAGCTACTTCAAATGAATGACTGTAAGTTGCGTTATTGAGAGTTAGTTGTATGTCTTTGGAAGTGCTTATCCTGTGTAATTTTGTATTTACTAATTTCCACACGGTTTTTTGTTTATTAGAGGAAGTATCAATTAAATTGGCAAAGTATTGTTTTTTGGTATCATTAATTAGTTTGGTGTAAAGTTTTTTTTGTATTTTATAATTGTTTGCAACATTATCATCTTTTGTTTGGCACATTAACCAGTACAAATCTTTTAACTTCCGGCCAGTTGATATAATATTATCGTCTAACCATATTTTATTGTCAATATTCACTTTAGGTTTGTGGTATTTTTTGGGACAATGTAGTTCAATGCCCCAGAGTAGGGTGTTTGAAAATTGGGTGAATAGAGAATTAATATCATTAGTAGCATCAGATGTATTTATGTAATTAAAATTAATTGATATTAGGTATTCATTTACTTTTTTAAGTGTTATTGTATTAATTTTTCTATGTAACCGAAAGTCCTCTTTTTTCTCTTTAATGACCTTATTACTCTCCTGTATAGAAATGTCTAAGAGTAATGCAAGATGATCGCTCAGATTCGGTTGGATAACCACCGTCCTACACAAATCAAAATTCACTTCATCAACAATGATATAATCGAGTTTTGATGTGGAGTAACTAGTACTATTATTATTAAAACTTAATCTAGTAGGTAATTCAGATGTACATTTCAAATCAAAGCATGTTAATATGTCACTGAATAATTGCTTAATTATTGTATTACCTAAATAGTTGATATTTAGGTCTCCACATAAAAATATATTGTTAGTGATTTCTTTACAATACAGTAATACCTGGGTTAATCTATGAAAAAAATATTCATGGTTGCCATTTGGCGGCCTGTAAATATTTACAATACAACATAGAAATGTACCCGCTTCCAATTTTAGAACACTGGGCTCGAAATGCATTTCATCCAATTCGTCGTTCCTATGAGGTATGACCGTTGTTTTTAGAAGGTCGTCATTCTTCACATATATAAGTGATCCACCGTGGATATGCTTTTCTCTGCAGAAAATTGCTTCAATTTTATAACCTGGTATTTGCATAAAAATGATGTCACCTGAACACCAATGTTCCGAGACACATATGATATCTGGTGAGAAGTTATTCAAAGTTACTAGCATTTTGTCCAATTTATTAGACAGTGATTGCACATTTATTTGCATTATTCTTAAACCATTTCTGCGACTTTCCTCTTTGAGAAGAACAGGAACAGGAGTTGTTGATAAATGCGAATTATTATACATAATGTAGTCATTAGTAATATTATGAGGCGTATTTTCATTAGTTTCTACACTACAGCGGGAGGACCTTGGAAGTTCGAAAAAAATTTTTCTGACGACTTTGATATACTTCTGAGGAAGAGTCTACAATAAATTGTGCTAATTCCCAACACACTATCTTCTTAGCGAAGTATTTAAGATGCAAACCTGCATTTGTATAGCATGAACGATAAAGTAGGTTGTTGATACAAAATATTTCTACGTGACTATGTTCGTTAGCTAATAGATATAGACGTCTGTTAATATGTTCTATTACTCCATTTACATGAGGCTTGTCAAATCTATACAAGATCGTACTGATAATTGTGTTCACACCCTTTGTTTTTTCCATGATATTTCTGAAAGTGTCTACAACTTTTGTAATATTTGAACTATCATAGCAAAGATCGGTGTCGTTTGTGCCTCCTTGTATAAACAGATAGTCGTTACTTCCATAGTCTTTAATTACAGCGTCTAAATTATCTATTACAGAATCTAGTTTGGCATTCGGTTTTATATAACTTAAGAGTTTGCATTTTGTTGGCAAGATGTCTTCCAATAGCTTATTATAACTTCTTCCATGACTATCACTCAATATAGTAACTTTATGTGTTGTAGCACTATCAGTCTCCTTAGCAAATATTGTTTTGTATGTATGATTTAGCTTGGCTTTTTCAATAGTAGCAGCAGTATTTTTCGATAAAGCATTTATTTTATTTTTGAATATTAAAAATTTTTCTCGTAGATTAGTAATTTCAACTCTTACCCAGTAAACAAGGTCACGTGATATTAACGTCACATTTTAGTAAACATTTGTGACCTTATCACGTCAGACATCACGTTAACATGATGTGAAAATAACGGCAAAAAGTCACAGACCAGAGACGTCAAAATACGACGAATAAATGACGTTTATAGATCACGTACTTGGAACGTTATACTTTTATGCATTAATGACGTAGGAAGAGTGACAATGCTGAGCACTGGATCTGTTATTGGCATGAAATTTGATAATTTTTGATTTAAAATTTTTTAACAGTAGAGAATTTAACTGTAAGAAGTTCCGATAGTATTGATTTTAAATCAAACATTTTGGGCACTTTTCAGAATTAACCGGTTATTCCACCGGTAGACATTTTAAAATTCTAAAATCCACTGTAAAGCTATAATATGTTATTATAGATATAATAAGTATATAATAATAATACAGTTATAATAAGTTAATAACTTATTAATAATAAGTTAATAACTTATTATAGGTAAAATAACATATTATAGCTTTACAGTGGATTTTAGAATTTTAAAATGTCTACCGGTGGAGTAACCGGTTAATTCTGAAAAGTGCCCTTTCAAATTTCATGCCAATCACAGATTCCGTGCCAAGCACTGTCACTCTTGCCCTACCTATGTTGTGAATTTGTGGGAAAAATTTAAAAAAAAACATAAATACATAAATACAATATATTCTATAAAAACATAAACATAACAACTTCTAGTATAATACATATAACATTTGCTCCGAAGAGCCTATAAAACAAGTATTAGGTTAGACCTCAAGCAAGATGTAACCATAGATAACCTAACTTTATGTAACACAGTCAATAAGAAAACGAAAATAATAGAAATTACTTACTTAATAATAAATAATAAATCTAAGTTGCTCTTGCACCAACACATTTACCCCAATTTAGACGGAACGATTACTTAACAATTCGATCAGATTCCATACGCAAAACGGAAGATCAACATGAACAGCAGAATCTGCACTGTGCAGGTTAGGTCGTTGGGCGGGAAATTGACGCAAGCGCAGAAAAGTAACACGCGCTTGCAGTGAGTTTCAAATAATAACAAGTTTGTGACAAAACAATTCACAGAACGAATATTTTTGTCATCTATGACAATATGCATTTCAATTATGAGAAATCCACTTTTAAATGATAATCATGTGCATTCGTACAATTAAAAAAGTCAATATCACGTCGAGAGTACGTTTAGAAATGACGTCACTGGTTAGTCATTAAATATGACGTAAACAAGACGTGACTTGTGGAACAATTGACGTCCAAGACCAATAATGACCAGATTTTGACGTGAAAAATACGTGACTCTGTTTGCTGGGTAAAGCTGTAGCATCTAGTTCTTCGTCGATGTCTAAATTTAAAATTTCATTTACTTCAGAGTCACTTTCACACTCAACGTCATTTAACTTGCAATTTTTTTAGCGTATGGTCCACTCGTTCAACAGTTTGGGTGCTTACAGATTTATTAATGTTTATATTCGTCTGAGTAAAAGAGCTTACGTATTTTAAATTTTTCTTTGTATTTAACTCCGCTACAAATTCATTGATTATTTTTGTTTTTGCGTTTATTTCAATTTCGAGTTGGTTGATTTTTGATTTCAGTTTATCATTATCGCCTTTCATTTCTGCGATAATATTTTCTGCCTTTGCCAATTTGTCTCGCAATGTAACATTAATAGTTGCCAAGGTTGATTTGGAGTCATCTCCTTCGTTATGTGTAATACTAATGTAACTATTATTGGAGTTCGGTTTTGTAACTGACCTTTTCACATCCGTTAATTTTTTTTGATTTCTTGTAATAACGTTTGAGTTCATTATATTATATTCGCTTCAAGAAAGTCTAAGTAATTTGAAATCTAATTTAAATAGTGACCTCTGTAATACTAGTTTTTAAAGCGAGTATTTACACGAATGTTTTTATATTAATAACTGGTATTTCTTGCTAAAAAAGGATGTAGTTTGTTACAACTTTGGTCTCTCACACACAATTTGACACACAAAGACGCGTAAACATACGTAGAAATCTATTATTAATCTATCACCACTAATAAATCGAAACGATCCGATTAAATCGGAGGCGAGCACCTAGCACAACCGTCCCGTTTTCAAAGTTTTTCGAAGTTCTGATAACTTGACAACTGTAGTAAATAATTATAATGCGTGTTGTGTGACAAACTGAGTTGGTACGGTTAAACTTAGCAGAATTGCACGGAAAAGTTGCACAGAATTAAAACTTGTTCAGCATACAATTCGTCGCGTGATTCAAAATTGCACGATAAAGCGTTAAGAATTGCATAGTGTAAATGCGAGCATCCAGTGGCGGCTCGTCGGGGTGGGCAGCACTGCCCACCCTGTTAAAGTTTATCAATACATAATTAAAGCAGGTTCTTGTCCGATGAAAATTGCATCACAAAATCTTATAAACGGTGCGTATAATTAGTGTTCATTTATAAGATTTTGTGATACAATTTATGCCCGATTTCTTCATCGCCTTAACTTGAGGTTAAATTTATCTCTCAGTTAGAATGTGACACATAGTATGTGTATGGCCAACTGTTCGTCACATTCCAACTGTTAGATATACCGAGTGACTTAATGATTGAGCATTATTTTATTAGATTGGCAACACTTTTCAATTTTTATGTTGGTGTGCTGGATTTTCAAATTCAAAATTTAGATTTAGGTTCATTATACGGCTAACTTCCGGAAGGGTTGGAGTGTCGAGATCCGTAAAAAAGACCTCGTGCGGAATTGTGCGATTTAATTTAAATCTTTAATAATAGTTTATTTCCTTTTATTAATACAGTGAATACAAATAACCGTTAATTGCAGATCTTACAAGTGAGTAATATTTAATTTTGTTCGCTTTGTTGCTTATTAGAATTGCTTGGTGCATCACCTTTCCTAACCTAGCAGCCTAATATTAACACTTTTCTACAGTATGAGTGATGATTCCCCTGGAGGGAGTCCCTCCAGGTGTATGTCTCCAGAATATATTACCCCTATTGTAGTTTCTCCTAACACACATTCTAAAATTCAAAATGCAATTGATAAAGCTACCCGAGAAAATTTTAATATGGAAACGGTACCTATTGTTTCTCTTTCTGTAAAGAAACTTAACACTTTCAATAATAAGTCCTTAGGGCCATTTACAGTATACCTTCAATATAAAGAAACAATTCCTGGTAAGGGAATTGGAGCCATTCACCCTATGACTATCGGCAAAATTCTTATGGAAGGTCAAGTGTCTGGAATTAAGAATATAGTCAGTAAAGGCAAAAATCGATTAGCTATTACTTTCAGTTGTGGTAAAAGTGCCAATAATTTCTTAGAAAATAAAATTTTAGACAAGCATAATCTACATGCTTTTATTCCGACTCATTTAATTTCTTGTCAAGGGGTCATTCGCGGTGTTCATCCTTCCATACCAGAGGACTTAATCTTGAAAAATTTGCACTCTCCTTGTAAAGTCGTAAAAGTGAGAAGACTCAACAGAAAAGCGGTCAAAAATAACAATTCAACTGATTTATCTGACGAGGAAAACTCTAGATCAATTGAATATGTTCCCACACAATCTGTAGCTATTACTTTTGAAGGCACTGTGTTGCCTAAGAAAGTTTACTTATATTTCACTCCGGTGGATGTTGAGGTATTTCAGTATCCTGTGACTCAATGTTATCAGTGTTTAAGTTATGGTCACACTATTAAGCAATGCAAAGGTAAAGAAAAATGCAGAAATTGTGGTGAGCAACATAGTAGTGTCTCCTGTACCAACACTAGAACAATTTGTGCAAATTGTAAGGGTAACCATTGTGCTACAGATCACGATTGTCCTGTATTCATTAAACAAAAACAAATCAAAGAGATTATGGCATTTCAAAACTTAACCTACTTTGATGCTGCGAAATTGGTTAATGACACGAAATCCCAAAATACATTGTCTAAGCCCCAAGATTTTCCACGTTTAAATGTCGATAATGATGACAATTTTGTGCCTTCTCAGGTTACTTCTCGTACTAGAAGAACATTTTCGCAGGTTGCTTCTTCCCCCGTTAAAAGGAAGAAAGTAACCTTAGTTAACACTTTTGACAAACATTCACATAACGAATGTCTTTCGTATGCCAACGGGAACCCCGTGGCTGGCCCTTCTCGTCCAATATATAATTTCAGATCCAATGGCAATCCAGCTTCTTCTTCTTCCTCGTCTTCTCTACCCAGCTTTCAAAATGGAAAAGGTTTTTTGACCCAGCTAGATGAATTAAAATCTAAACTTCAGCTTTCCCTAAAAGGGAGCCCTTTTATGGAACCTCTGATTAATCTTTTACAGTCAGCTATAACTATTCTTACTTCTGCCATACAAGTTAATCTTGGAAACACATCTAGTGATAATGGAGCTTAACGTACTTCAATGGAATATTTGTTCTGTGACCAGTAATAAAGAAGACCTTCTTGCACTTCTAAGTGATACAAATATACATGTGGCATGTTTACAGGAAACTTGGTTCAAGCAAAATCAGAAATGTCATATCAGCAGATATAAGATAGTAAGAAGTGATAGAATTGATGGCAAAGGTGGATGCGCCATTTTGGTACGTCAAGATATTCCTTTTGATACGGTTAATTGTTCCATTAACAATGAATTACTTCAGGTTGTTATAATTAAACTAAAAGACATCTATGTTGGTTGTGTTTACATATCTCCAAGCTGTTCTCCCACATATCAAGAGTTGTCTCATATAATAGAGTGTTGCAAAGGTCCTTTTATCCTATGTGGTGACTTTAATGGGTTGCACCCTTCTTGGGGCTGTCCTATTTCAAATAACAAAGGAGAGATTTTGGCTTCTCTATTAGAGAATTATGGACTTAACCTGCTTAATGATTTTTCTCCCACTCGTGTAGAGTATCCAGGTAGACGTAGCAACATTATAGATCTGACTATATGTTCTCCTCATATTCACCCAAACTGTTTTTGGCGATTATTAGAGGATTGCCATGGTAGTGACCATCTTCCTATCATCATTAAATTTGTACTGCATGACAGTCCTATGTATGTTGTCAATCGTAGTCATATGAGTTTCTGTCCTGAAAATTTATTAAAATTTAAGGAACTTGTTAAGACATATATAAATAACATACCTGACAACTCTGATACATCGGGTAAGCTGCTTCAGGAATTGATTATGGCTGCTGCTGAAAAGTGTTTTGTTAAAGGTAAAGTCAGTTCTCAAAACAGACCTTCGCCTCCTTGGTGGGATAATTAATGTTCTTCTGCTATAAACGAAAGAAAAGCTGCCATTAGGGAGTACAAATCTAATCCTGGTATAGAAAATTTTATTGTTCTGAAGAGAAAATGTGCCGAAGTCAAGAGATTTTTAAAATGTAAAAAAAGGTCCAGCTTTATTGATTACTGCAATTCCCTCAATCCAGATACTCCAGTATCTCTTATTTGGAAAAAGATCAGACAGTTTCGGGGTATTTTCAATGATCCTGGAAATCATAAAACTGCTTCATCTGAATGGGTGGAGAATTTTATGGCCTCACTTACCCCAGATTTTGTGGAACTGCCACTAAATTTTGGTGAGGTTAATTTCAACCGAAATGTTTTTTTATCCTCTCCCTTTACTTTGGACGAACTCGCTGGAGTTATTAATTCTTCTAAAACTTCGGCTCCCGGACCGGATAATATTCATTGGAAGATGATTTCGAACCTGCCAAATGCCAAAGGCTTTTTGACAGTTATCTTTAACAACTTCTTAGAAGGTATAAAGATTCCTCCTAGTTGGAAAGAATGTAAAATTGTACCTCTTTTAAAACCGGGGAAAACTATTGGTGTTGCTTCCTCCTATAGGCCCATTTGTCTAACCTCTTGTTTACTGAAAACACTTGAACATATCGTGAAAAATAGACTTGAATGGTGGCTGGAAAATAAAAAAATTTTACCTGCTAGTCAGTTCGGCTTTAGAAAGGGTTTAAGTTGCAGAGATTGTCTTCTGTACTTGCTTTCGGATATATATAAAGCTTTTAGTGAGAAAAAATTCCTGGTTGCATGTTTTCTGGATATCAAATCAGCATACGATAATGTTAACTGGAACATACTATTGGAACGTATGAGGGAGATTGGAATTCCTCTTGAATTGTGTAGATTAATTATGGATATAATTACTCACCGCTCCTTCATCTCTTTTCACAATGATAAGGCTGTAGGCCCCAGAACTTCGAGTAAAGGTCTCCCTCAAGGTTCGGTTTTGAGTCCTCTATTATATATCATATATACTACTACTTTAGCGAATGAAATTCCTCAACATTCTACAATATTGCAATATGCGGACGATGTCGTTATATATAGTTCGGGCAAGATATTGATTGATACGATTGACCTTCTCAAGGTTTCTGTCATGTCGATTATGGATTGGATGGACGAAAGCAATTTAGAATTGTCTCCAAGTAAATCACAATCGATTATTTTCTCTAGAAGAAGGATTCCCAATCGCCTGCAAGATATTTTAATTAATCAAGAAGTCATTCCATTAGTTGGAGTAGTCAAATTCTTGGGAGTAGTGTTGGACAGAAAACTTACATTCAACCCGGAAGTCAACAGTCTAATTAGTAAGTGCTGTAGTAGTATGAGGATTCTTCAGTTTTTGAGAAGAACCTGGTGGGGCGCTCATCCAAGTACTCTTCTCTGTCTATATAAATCTGTAATTAGATCGTATATTGATTACTCAGGTTTCTTGATTTACCCTCTACATAAAACCTCGGATACTAGACTTAGCAGAATTCAATATCAGGCTATTCGTTTGTGTATCGGAGCAATGAAGTCAACTCCCTCTCAGGCCTTATTAGTTGAAGCTGCTGTTCCCCCTATTGAAGTGCACTGTAAATGGCTTGCTAACAAGTACATATTAAATTTAATGAAAATTGATGGTAATCCTTTATTGAACAAGGTGGAATTATTAAGTGAAATAGTTAGGCGTCCTTCATCTAATCTTTGGAGACGTTTTCCTGCTCCTTTTATGGTGCAGTCCTTCAATGAATTATCTCAGTTGCAAGTGAAGATTCATTCTACTCAACTATTACCTTGTTTTATTTTTGGTTATCACTGCCAAGTCAGGTCGATCCAGACGGATTCAACATTTGGGAGTAAAAATAACCTACATATACTTCCGCCACAATTAACCGAACAGACATTTCAAGCGATTATTAAAGCCAAATGGTCAAACTATGTTTGTTTATTTACGGATGCATCTGTTAATTCTGATCCCAACAGCGTTGGAATCGGCATATATATAAAAAACTTCATTTGCGTAAAAAAGAAATTATTTCCTGAAACGAACATTTACCGAGCTGAAACTTATGCCATCCTAGAAGCACTTAGACTTGTACTAGAATACAACATTAAAGCTGTCATTATATGCTCTGACTCGCAAAGTGCCTTGTCTGCTATAGGTACATCTAGAATATCTCCTAAAACTGATCCGATCCTATTAGAATTGAAGGAATTATATTTTCAATTGTGGGATTCAGGTGTATCTATTGTTTTCTTGTGGGTTCCAGGTCACCGAGGTATTTTGGGGAATGAGACTGCTGACAAGTTAGCCAAATCAGCATGTTCTTCTAATCTTCAGACTACAAATAGCTCAACTATTTCAAGTGATTTTTTGACAGTTAGTAAAAAAGAATTATTGAGATCTTGGCAGATATTATGGGAAGATTTTACTCAAACTAAGGCTAAATTTTACTTTGGTTTTAATTCCCATGTTGTTAGACAATCTTGGTTTCATAATATGAATCTTCCACGTAGACTTATTACCACTATATGCAGATTACGGTTTAACCATTGTCTTGCTTATACTCATTTGTTTAAGATCAGAATAGTGAATAATCCTAACTGTTCGTGTGGTGCTTTGGGTGATGTTAATCATATCTTATTCGAATGCCCTCTTTATAAGAATTAATCAAATATTCTCTATATAAATCTTATGAAAGTTGGTATTAAAGCCCCCATCAATATTGCAAATATTATCTCCTGTCCGGAAAAGAAATCAATAGAAGTATTGGGAAAATTTTTGTCAGAATGTAATATAAAACTCTAGTACTCTGCATGTTATTTTTTATTTTATTTTAGTTGCTTAATGCTTTTGTAGTGTAGCTTATTTTGCTGTATTTACAAACTTTTGAATTAACTACTACTTCTCTACTCTTTTATAGCCTTGTGTTCACTTTCCGTGGCCCATTTCTGTGTCGCTGCAAAGGGCCCTGCAGCTAGAAGAGTCCATCCTAATATCTTCATAATACATCCTAAAACTTTTTTCCAAATACTTTTTAAGCAACACAAGATAAGCGAACCAGTGACGTAAAATTGACAATTTAAAAAAAAAAAAAAAAAAGTGTATAGTATCTAGTGTTTATTGTACTGTCTTTCGTGTATGTGAGACTGGCTGATATGGGATAACCAAAAGCCAAACAAAATGATTTAGAAGAAGAAGAAGTAGATTTAGGTTAGTGCACTAGATTGTCAAACTCAAATAAATTCGTTTATTGTCGAATCAAGAAAACCAAATAAATAAGATATTTAATTATCACAATTTATTACCAAAATGGTTTTGAGCACAGAATAAAATACATTTTTAGTAATGGCTTATTTTCGAAGCGGAGTACAAAATGAAAATGGGCACATTCAGCAGACCCGAAAGTTGTGTAACTGTTGAACAAATTTCTACTGAATGCGACCTCATGAGGTTGATGAGTTGGAGGGTTCAGAGCTGTGCGAGTATTTACTGTTACAAATACAAGTCAATTACAAGCACAAGCACTTTTGGACTCGTACTTGTGCTTAAGCACAATTAATTACAATTGTGCTTAGTACTTGTACTTGTATTTATACTTGTGCTTATTACCGCAAGTACACTTCACAGCTGTGCGTATACTTATGGTTATACGTACAGTCGTACAAGTATCAAAATGTTAATGTTAACATTTACAAAATAACGCAAGATAAATAAAAATGAGATTGTCCAAAGTGAGGTACTTGCAATTAGTTTTAGAATATAATGAGATTGTTAGGTACTTGCAATTAGTTTTAGAATCAACAAATGCACATAATATGTCTATTGCTGAGTTATTTTTATTTTCCGCATATTCCTTGATGATGCGGTACGTGTATGTACATATCTAGAGAGACGCGGCCTATCTGCGCGACAAAATATTGATGCTTCATAGTCTGGCCGGCAGCGAGTCGTTCCCCCACTAATAAGTATTTATAAGCACGAGTCCAAATACAAATACTTTTGGATTTGTGCTTGTATTTAAGTGCAATTAAGCACTATTGTACTTGTGCTTGTGCTTGTTGTATTTATAAGTAGTACTTGGCTCAGCTCTGGGAGGGTTTGCCATTTTTTGTAGCGTAACTTCTCCGCTACCTGACTGGAACATGTTATGATGAGTGAACTTCATTCAGCAGAAATAAGTGTTCAGTCTCAACTGTTGGATCAGGAACTGTTACTGATATGTTCTGCTGAATCAGCCCAATAGTAATTGAATTTATTCACAGCAGCATGCCTATGACGATTTCATTGAAATATACCCTGAACAACAAATTGAGTTTCGTCTTTTTTCACAACACTGTTTTAGAATAGCCGTCCTCCATTTACAACGAACACGAATCGATTCAAATTCACTTAATTCACAAAATCATTGATTGCATTCCATTTAGTTATTCAGTTGGCGACCAGTGATAAGGAAGTGATTGAATTTCCCCTCCCGCACACCGTACTGATCAAGCTGGTTTTCTAAATCAGTTATCAGTTTCATGTGATTTCATACGTATTTTGAGGTTATGTTAATTTTAGTTCCAAAACATCATTCCTTTTATGAGTCTCTCTATTCACTTTAAAGTCAGTTCAGTTCAACATCGGTTAATAAATGAACCTTTCTTGCAAACCGGTAATGTAGAAAAAGGAAAATTCACTGATCGCCCCACTATAATAACACTCGATATTGTACAAAATGTTAATGATACTGTATAGCAGAATCCTCATGTTTCCTATACGAATCCACTTGGAAGATCTTGAAAAAACACCTTCATTTCCAATCATACAAATTTTCAATGGTTCGACAACTTCACCCACTCGATTTTCTTCAATAAATTCAGTTTTGTCAGTGGTATAACAATAATCTGCTAAATAATAGTGACCACCAAGATACAACTTTCTTTGCTGATAAAGCCTGGTTTCATCTCTCTGGGTTTATCAATTCACAAAATTTCAGGACTTGGTCGGAACATAACCCTTTAATGTGATTGATGTAAAGGCACTACATCCACTTAAAATTGGTGTTTGGGTGGCAATGTCTTGGAGAATTATTGGACCAATATTCTTCCGGGAAACAACCCCTATAGATATCAGAGACTTATATTGGATACATTTATAAACCAGTTAGACGACACTGAATTAGCAAATGGCTACTTTCAACAAGATTCCGCCACTGCTCACACAGCACGAACCACAATAAATTATTTAGAGGAGTTTTTCCCAGGATGTTTAATCAGTGCTGGTTGGTGGCCTAATTGCTCTAATATTCAATTAAATCCGGACTTCTTACTTCCTTATTTCAATAATTTGGTATTCAGAATACGTATTAAACAATTTGGAAGAATTGCAGCAGGCAACTGCAAATATCGGACAACCTAAAACGTTAATAATGTCTTCAATAACATATCTCAAAGGATTCGGTACTGCTTACGCAAAGGGGGCTTGAAAATTTGCTTTAATATTCAATTAAATTTGAACTTCTTATTTCCTCATTTCAATAATGTGATGTTCAGAATACGTATTAAACAATTTGGATGAATTGTGCAGCTGGCAATTGAACAGGCAATTGCAAATATCAGACAACCTAAAACGTTAATAATGTCTTCAATAACTTATCTCAAAGGATTCGGTGCTGCTTACGCAAAGGGGGCTAACATTTCCAGGTCTTGAATAATAATAATCTGTTGATTCTGTTGAAACAGTTTTCATCATCAATGTAAATATGAACTCTAACCTATAGCTACGCATTCCCGCAAAATTAACGAACTTTCAGGTAATGCCAATTCCTCAGTGCTCACAACATACAAATTTGCTTCAATCATTAAAAGTCACTCGGTATTAACCTTAGGTTAAATATGGTGAAGAAATAGGCCATTAATCTTTAAAATTATTTTGAAATATTTTTTAATTTTTTTTCATCTATTCGTGTTCTTTAAATATATAAATCCAGAACATTATTGTAATGCATAATTAAAAATGTACATGTGATCTAGATTTTAGAACTTTGTATAATTCCGCACGCTCGGTAATACGTTGAATTGCGATGCGATGCAGCTCTTTGTCACTATGCATGAGTAGGGTGGGCTCGCCCCCTGTATGACTGTAAGTGCAGATATACGATGACCTTTCTTTTAATGTGACAGACAGAAAGGAACGCTACACGTAGGTTGTTACGTTATCCTCTCTTACGTTCACCCGTTGGGCAGGCCCACGGCCACGTGACAACTCGAGATCGGAGTGCTGTATAAACAGAGTGGGATATTAAGATTAATGCCAAATTTTGTATTTTATTTTGAATCTTCTGTCCATTCTGTTTGATTAATACCTAATAAATGTTACATAATATTAAATATTCGTCTGAAAGATTTATAGGTACATATTATATGTACATGTAATGCATAACTAAAAACAAAAAGAATAATAGCTGCTCTGAAGTTAGATAGCGGGAGGGCAAGCCCGTCCTACAATTCGTCTGTGTTCGGTTGTTCACGAGTACCATCCGAGTTAAAAACGTTAATGTCAACGCTTTATTATTAATTTAACTAAGGTGAGAGATTTCGATATTAATGTTTAAAATGACAGATTTATCATTTAAAAATTTATGTTTTTATTTTCAGAATTTATTTTAGTTACTGTTTTGCATGTTATTTAATTATTCTGAGAATTTATTTGTTATTGTTTTAAATTTTATTTAGTTATTATTTTGAAAATTTATTTGTTATTGTTTAGCTACAGTTTTAAATTTTATCATTTCAGAATTTGTTTTAGTAATTCTTAGAATATATAGTTTTGTTTTCTTTTTAATGTGTGGAAAATTGGAGACATACGGAGATAATGACATATAATATCATAACGATAATACTTGTTCATTAACTTGTTAAAATAACTTCTAACAAAGAACGTTTAAAAAATATCAATCAGAGGAATATCTTTATAAAGGGTCATTTAGTTTTTCAAATGTTGCCCACCCTCTGCATATCTTGAAGAGCCGCCACTGCGAGCATCCATGCAATTCATTGCTGCTTCAAAGTCCCTGCAAGGAATTGCACCAGTGGAAACCAGCCTTTACTGTCAATGCGTTGTTGCCAGACCGCACAAAAAACAAAAATAAGCGGGGACTTGAGTCTAGTTTCAGGGACTGTCCGCAAAAATCGGCGACAATTGTAATCGGGGACATGAGTGTCGTTTCGGGGACTGTCCCCGAAAATCGGGGACGAATGGTCACTTTACCCTAAGGCGTAGACGACGTGGGCCACCGCCTACGGCCTGGCGGTCCGAGGGGCCTCGCGCCTTGAAGGTTTATGCAGCTTCTTTTAACTCATGAAAAATATTTTATGTCAAATCCGTCCTCTTGCTCCACCAGAGGGCCTCGCAAAATTTATCTTGCCCACATCAAGTTTAGGTCTTGCCCCGCCGCTGCTTGCTTTTGTTTTATATTAAAAATACTTTTTCTTTTTGCATTTAAATAAAAATATATATTCTGATTTTTTTCATTTTACACCAAGAGGTATGTTCCATTTGGCAGAATTTCAAGGTCTGAATCGTTCAAATCATGCGCGGTATGAAATTTATATCCAATTTTGTGCACTGCCAAGCACTACTCATGCTCAGTAGGATTTTGAATGGTTCAGAACTTGAAATCCTGACGAATGGAACGAAAGGATCAGAGAAAGCGGGTATTTTTGTCGTCGATTATGGGGAATAGCGGTTTCGTTCATTGGCAACACTGGCAAAGTGTGCTATCGTGCTATTTGCGTGTTATTTCTGAACGTACGCATTCATTTTGTTATAAATTTTGAGGTTAAGTCTTTATGATTTAAACGTACATATATTTCTAATTTATTTTGTTAGATATTGATGAACAACTTTCTCTTTTGTATTAAAAGCAATAATTATATAAACATATATTTGCGATAAAATTGATACACAATGGATGATTTTAAAGTAGAAGATGAAGATCTGTACCTTCTTCTAGGAGTACAACCGGACAGTACAACAAACGATGTAAGTTTAATATTCTTTTACCCTGTGTTTAGTTCATTATTGATTCAGATACTAAAGTTGCATTTGACTCACATCCGAAATCAATTCGTTTTTATCAGTAGATCACTTAGAAGTGATATGGATGAGTTTCGTTATGTTTTGTTTACGGTGAAATCTATACACAAATCGATTTAAATCAGTCTAAATAAGTTTGCACTGAATGAACATTGAATCAATTACAGTGAATGCACTTTTTTAATAATATTACAATTCTACAATTTTACAGATTAGAAAAGCCTACAGAAAAAAAGCTTTAGAATGCCACCCTGACAAAAATCCAGATAATCCTAATGCAGCATATGAATTTCACAAACTTTATAAAGTACTGGAAGTCCTCACGGATGAATCAGCTAAGAAAGCATATGATAGAGTTTTGAAGGCAAGAAAAGAAGCTGCACTTCGTCACGATGAATTAGACAGCAAAAGAAAGAAATTCAAAGAAGACCTGGAAGCTAAAGAAAAACTAGGAAGCACTCGTGTACAGCGAAAAAATGCCGATGAATTGTTAAAGGTAACCATCATTGTTAGGGCTGTTTTTATAATAAGACTATAACAGACTAAGAACATGAAAACAAGTTTTTTTTGAAATTTTAAAATTACTTTAAAGTTCTATGTATTATGAAAACAGCCTTTAATTTCTAAAATAATTGACCACTGTACTAATTATTACAATAATTCTTGAATATTTGTGTACTATAACCATACAATTCAATTAAAACATCAATCTTGCAATCATTCACAATTAAAATGTCATTAATTTTTGTTTTATGCAGCCTTCAACTTTTCTTCATCTACGTTTTATAGACAAAATAAAATATTAATAATAACATTTTAGAACATCATTCTTTATTTGGCATTTATTATTTTCATTGCAGGAAGAAATAGAAAGATTACGAAAAGAAGGTTCAAAACAGGTTGAAGAAGATATTGATTATGTTATGAGGCAAATTCAAAGAGAAATTAATAAAAACAAAGATGCTTGGGATAGTAGCAAGCATCGTATAAGAATCAAATGGAAAGCTTCTAAACAAGACTCGACCAATGGTGGTTACACACAGGAAGTGTTGCATAAGTTCTTATCAAAGGTTGGTAAGAAGTCATGTTAATCACTGCTTGTTTACTTATACTGTCTGTAAACTGATTTGTAATACACAGCAATCTGTGTATTGTTAAGATAAGGGAGAAAATATGTTGCATTAAGCAGCTTGCACATCACATATCTCTACAGCTGGTTGTTACAGTCTGTCTTTACCACATATACTCCAATACATATATTTCTTCCTTTGAGTTAACAAGTGCGTGTTACACATGGTATGTTTACAAGGCAAAAAGAGGTATTAAAACTATTGTAATTGTAACTAATTAATTAATTTTTTTTGCAGTATGGAGATATACTAGTTCTTGTTATTTCACCTAAGAAAAAAGGGAGTGCTCTAGTTGAATTCAGTACAAAAAGAGCTGCAGTAAGTATCAGTTTGAAATGAATCTAAATATTTTTTGTTAAATGAAAAAGATCATGTGATATGCACCTGCAAGTATATGAAAGTTAAAATATGACTTTCCAGATATGTAACAAAATAAAACAAATTATTTTAAAGGCTATTAATTTATTGCAGGAAATGGCAGTAAGTTTAGAAAAAGGTCTTGCAAGTAACCCACTGGTACTTTCATGGTTAACTACAGCTCCAGCTGGTGGCCAATATCAAAGCAATACAATTAAAGATACAGATTATGAAAGCTTGACTTTAATGAAATTGCGACAAGCAGAAGAAAGAAAGAAGTTAATAGAAAAAATGATGGCAGAAGATGATGCAACATAAAATCTGTATAAATAAATGTATTATAATTATCTATTATATTTCTGTATTAAATTAACGATACTCAGATTTTTTTTGTAAATTAAACAGCTAAGTAGAGTCATGTATAACATTGTTCTGGGTATGTTATTCAACTTTAAATCAATTGAAGTTGAACAAGTCTTATGTATCCTGAATAAAATTATACGAGTGATTTTGCATTCTGTGACTTAAAAAGAAAAACAAGCTAATTGTGAAAAATATAACATTTTATTCAGACTTGGCAGTTACTAAAAAAATTGTCATAAGTAATTACTTATAACAACAAAAGCATTTGAAGTACATTTACAAATTTATAATTAAAGTTTTCTTAAACAGATCTAAACACGTTTTTATAACAATTTAGAAACAATTCAATTTTTGATAGATTTCAAATATTAGAACACATGATTTAATATTTTCTTATCAAAACCACATGAATACAAGTCTTCTTTAAACCAAGCCAGTCCTCTGACAATTGCAGAATGTTCATTGCTTTCATAAAATTTAACAAGTTCGTTATTTTTTGCGGTATAAACCAGAACAGTTGGTGAATCACCACAAACTGCCAAATTGCCAAGGGCATTAAATAACACTCGATGAATACTTCCTTCAAAACAAGACTTGACTGTTAAAAACTCCTTTGGTTGTTTTGTGTCAAGTAAATAAATGTCTCCTGCTTCACTTCCAACTACTAACTGACTTGGACAAACTGGATTCCAAGATACACTGGTCAGTGTGCAGAATTCATTTGTGTATAAAACTGAAAAGAAAAAATAATTAATATTACAAATTGCAGAACGTTTAATCATATTCACCCGAAGCTGCAATTTCTACTCTATCATCCCAAATACAAATTCTTCTGTCAACTGATGTAGATGCAAATATATTAGGCTCAGAGTTATTACAGTCTATTGACGTTAAACTATCAGTGTGGTAATTCCTAAAATTAAAATGTTTTTTTTTTGAGTTGATTTTAGTTTAAACGCAAACATCCCAAATTGAGAAAAATCAAACTCACTCATATTTTTTATTAAATTGAATTGAAGATCCATTGGTGAGATCGTATAATGAAATGCATCTTTCTGAGCAGGTTGCAGCCTTGTTGATGCTGTTCCACAGCGAAATTTGTTCAACACGATCACTCTTTTCGAAAATATCCAGACAACTCATCGGTTGTTTCGTGTTGGTATTTGGAATGCTTAACAGTCTCAGAGCACCAGAGTCTTCTGCAAGAAGAACCTGCAATAATGCATTTTTTAAATTAATTGTTAGATTTATGTGTAATGATTAAAATTAACAATTATTAAAAGCATTTTGATAATAAATTAGTTTTATAATGGAAAAAATTAAACATGAACTACGTGGATTATTATGTATAATAGTTATATTGAAGCTGGAAATAAAAATTTGTACAATATAATGCTCTTAGTGCTTCCATACCTTGATTTAGGGTGGAGGATGGAAACAATTCACAAAAAATTAATCATCAATTCAGAAATATCAAGTTATTCGTTGAATAACTTTAATATGAGATGGATATCTCAACCCTAGTCCAACATTATTTCTTCAAAATACAGGATTTAAAAATTCTATTTAAACAAGCATTCAGTGCTATTCTGTAGCGTAGTGGTTATGTTGGCTACCGACGTCAGTAGTTAAATTCGTATTGAGTGAATACGAATTTAACCACTGACGTCAGTAGCCAACGTAACCACTACGCTACAGAATAGCACTGAATATCTTGAAAAAAAATGTTCCAATTAAAAATTTTAGATTATTAAATTTAAATGCACATTTCACAACAATGAATTTAAATTGAGACGCATTGGGCAATCTTGGGCTTATTGGATGCTTTCTAGTCTTTGTCTCTTTCTCACATTTATTATTTCTTCAGCGCAATGTGTGCAGCCTACTTTAGTATCAATGATTTAAATGATACCCTGCATTTTCAAAAAGTTCTCAATCTGTTTGCATTTGTGCGGAAGGAAACAGTTCTAACATATAACAAATGTTAATTTAAACAAGAGAACTACTTACAAAAACTACTTATGTAATTTTTACTCACTGCACCAGTGTTCTTTAAAATCTTTGCATCAGACGTAGTACTGTTGCTTATAAAATATCCCAAGTACGAATTATCCATTGCGTCAGATATATTTTTATAATGAATTAAAGATGCCTCCCAAAAGGTACCAGCCACATTTGAGCCTCCCAATATTATTTCACCTGAAAAAATTCCATGTAATTAAAGCCACAGTGTACAGAAGAGTTAGGTTAACTTACCACCGTTGTTAACATCTACGAAAAATAAATGCTCATATAAAACAGGCGTCTGCGAGGGCTTCATTATTCTTTCCAGAGGCCTGTTTGGAGGGTAAATAACAACCTGCGACTTCATGTTTACTCAAAATGCTTATCTTCTCAGCCAAGACTTTTCAAATTTAACCTAACAATTTTGAGGTTGAGCTTGAGAATTGTCACTCAGGAGATTTTAGGGACGCCACTAAATTTCAAAGCATCTGATTGGATGAACTTCTTGAATATATGCGGCAAGCCAGTTTTTATCCAATCAGGTGCGTTAAAAATCAGTGGCGGCGTTGAAATCGCTACTTGTGTGGTTACTTGAAACGAGTGAAGTTAGTTGACGGTGCGATTTGTTATTAGAGTGTTTTGTTGTTTGTAATAGTGTCCAGTAGGATAAAAATGTTTATTAGTTCAAATTTGTAAAGCAAAACCGCTTAAGTTTTCACAATAAAATCGGGTTAAGTACTTAAACTATTGGAAATAGTGAATAACTTTAAACGATGAAGTTGAAGCAGTAGTTACAACATAACATGAATTTCGTGTTACAAGACTGGCAATGAAACGTAGTATTTAAGAATGGCCGTCAGTGTGGTTTTATGAAAAGGTACATTTTTCATTCCGTAATTAATTTCAGCTTTATCGTTATTAGATTTCGTGAATCGGTTTCCGTACGCTTCTAGAACCTTCTTTTGGTTTAAATTTGGTTTCTAAGTAAACAAATTGGCGGGTTTTCCATCGAAAATTATTTATCCTAATTCGGGCTTGGTCGAATTTTGCTAGATACATGTAAATCCAAACAATTGCTAAAGTTTATAACTATACGATTCGTTCGTTATCTCTTGAAACGATTTAGGCACTTTTAGCACGTAAGCGTTCAAGTCGAAATATCCTAAAGCGTGCTTCGCTCTCGTTCTTTTATTTATCACTATTATTAGGATTATATAATTAATTTTGTTTGTATACATTCGAGGAGCAGTGCATAGATTAGGTCTTTAGAAATTTTGATGGTCCCAGTGTGCCTGAAACGTTTTTGTTCAAATGAGGTGAGTTTTTCAATCTGAAATTCCAAGTTTCATGAAATTCTAATTGATTGGTGTCAAATTACAAAGTTTAATTTCCTAGCAATTTTTGATGTAATTTATTCACGTCTTAATTAATTTTTTTAACAATAAGGACACTAAGTACTCGTAAAATAATTTTGAAAAATCATTGTTATCTTTTTTATTGTTTATTTATTGCTGGAATAAAATTAAACTGGAAATCAATATTAATTCATATCTGAAATTTACTGTGTCATTCTATAAATATTACCTACATACAAAATGCACCTCCTTATCTTGGGATATACATACTTACATTTTTGCACAAATAAATACAGTATGTGTAACTTCAATTGATGTTCACCACAGTTTTAATAGTATTCATTTGGCTATTGCATACTAAAGATAAGTTACTTTAATGTAGTAGGGAACTGCTTTCATTTGTGAATAATATAACGTGGAAGAAACAGCAGAAAGTGGATTTAAGTTGTAAGTTAAAGCAGATAATACTATCCAGAAAATTGTGGAAACTCAGCTAAGGGCTTATTGAATAAGTGTCAGTAATTCTAAGTGGTTGTTACAATGTAGATATTGTCAAGTAATTTCTCTTGCATTGCATCATCCATCTACTAAATCATGGGACATGGCCCTTAGCTGATTTTTTCCTATTCCTGACATTAAACTTATTTGTTTGAAAAGGCAGGCATTTTCAATTAATTCCAGAAATACAATGTATTTTTTTAAAAATGCCATAAAGGTTGGCCATGAAAATTAAAATTCATGTCGTAGCTTGGCATCTATCACATGCCAGAACTGACAATTTAAAGTACATGAATGGAGCTAAGACATGAATTTTCTTTTCCACAGCCACCCCTTATGGCATTTTAAAAAAAACACATAGTATAACATTCTGTAATGAAAAGATTTAACTTTAACTCTATTCAAAATAAAAGTATGTATTTCAAGAGGGCATTGAAAAATTATTTGAATGTGCTAAATACATATGTAAAAAAAGAAAGGAATGGATTTGGAAAACTAAAACCAAATTTAATCATTTTAGTTGTAAATATTAATCTCTTTAAATCCAGTCTTCTAATTTAGCAGATGCAACATGTACAGAGTCATAGTGATTTAATATAATAATTTTATATTGCTTTGCTGTGTATTGTTTCTTATCTTCTATCAACAGTAATATTTCTATCTTTAAAATTTAGTTGTGTTCATTTGTAGATGTGTACTTTACATATTGTAATGTTCTGTATGAGGAAAGTTAATCCTATGTACATTTTCCTTCATTCGTTCCCTCTAATTTCTTGGAATTTGATTCTATTTTTCATCAAAGAAGGTCTTTGTGATTGCTTTCCATGACAATACATAATTTTGATAATAATCGATCTCGAGTTTCCACTTAGGTACCTTTTATTATGTATTTATTGAGTTGAATTTATTTATTTAATACCAATATAAGTAAATTTCTTTTTTGTAGACTCTAGGACCTTAGAATGGCAGAGCCATGTCCGTCGTCAGATAAGAATAATTTAAATGAACCAACTTCTTCTATTGATAGAGATTCCGATCTACACAAACAGGATACAAGTCCAAGCCCGACAGAAACTATCTGTTTAGATTCTTTCTGTACTGATAAATTACCTGGTAAGTCTACATTTTGTCTTAAGTATAAAGTCGAAAAACAATTATTGCACAAGGTGTCCCAAAATGATTTTCATCTAGCCATCTATGATACTGTGACGTTTAATACCTGACAGATGTAACATTTCAAAAAAGGTCTGTTTGTTTTCCTGTATACACCAACACCAATGCATACTTTTTCACAAAATACACTTTAATGCAACCCGAAATGTGTGTGTGATACTGATGTCAGTATGAATGAGTATAATTTGTATTGACGCATTATCAAAGAATTGCATATTTTGTAAAAAAAATGTACACTAGTCTACACCAGTGCAGGATAAATTATTATAACGAACAGACTTATTGTCAAAAGTGTTTGGAACATATTATCAAGGTGATTAGGACAATGCAAAGAATATATTCCTATATTCCACTAGGCATTAGGCATTGACATAGACAGAAATAGCTAGTTCGAAAAGGAGTAGAGCGGCACAAAGAAAGTTACATGTAAAAGAAGTGCCAAAATTGACTAGATGAAAATTATTTTGAAGCACATAACACACTGTGATCAACAATGATTGAAGGTAGTATTGTGAATTTACTGGTAACATGTTAGCGGTAAGCTCACAACACTAATTGAAGGTTTGCATCTGAAATATTTCCGAAATGTTATAAATCTTTCATTCTGCAACAGCTATTTACTATCTACAGTATGAGTAAAAATGACTGATACGTGTGAAGTTGAAGCACAGTTAACTTATACCCAAAAATACAGTGTGTCCCAGATTGAGTAGGCTACCATGGGTAACTTTCTTATTAGTGAAGATAGAGATTTGGTTAAATGGGCAATATTTTGCAGTTTTATGTGCTGATTCAGATTCCGTTGAGAAAATTTGAAAATTCCTAATAGTTCAGATATTATCGCAGAAAAACTGAAAATCGCTATTTTCTTTAATGTCCAATAACTTCGCAATTATAAAAATATGAAAAAATGTTTCATATAAAAGTTACTATGTTTGATAAAATACAGCTGAAAATACAGTCAAAATAAAATTCAAGATGGCGGCTGTCAAGATATTGATAGCAACTTTCTTATTTTAAATGGACGCCATATTGAATTTTTGTGCGATTAAATAGCATTTTTTTTTTTCGTTTCAACCGTGTATCACAACCCATATCTAAAAAAAAAATTATTTAAAAAATTTAATTTTTTTTTTTTAAATCAAGTAAGCAGGTTGCCTTTACTTACTAGTAAAGGCAACTCGCTTACTTGATTACTTCACTAATAAGAAAGTTACCCATGGTAGCCTACTCAATCTGGGACACACTGTATAGTCCACTTGCCAATATTTACTTGCAAGAATTGTCAAGCTCAATGTTGTCAAGTAGCGTACGTCGTGTGTATATGGACTTTGACAATTCTTGGAAGTAAATATGTACTTATTGTCAAGTAGACTACATTTTTGGGTATAAGTTATCTGAGTTACAACTTCACACATATCAGTCATTTTTGCTCACCCTGTATAAAGATATCAATAATACACAACATCGTCGTCGTATGGAAATAAAAAATTACTGTAGAGCAGCACAATCAATCATTGTTGATCACAGTATACATTCTTATGAGTTATGAGTGTTATAGTGCATTCGACTGGGACTAAATTGTGCACTGAGTGCGCACTCAGAATATCTCCATCCCGTTTCATTACATGTTAAAATAAGATTAGAATGCGCACTCAGTGCACCAGTCGAATGCACTATTAGTTTTAAGTAAATGTAAAATTTTTAAATAAGATATCTTTAATGTTGTTTGATTTCTTGATACAGAAGTGAACTTACATTATCATGGTCTGTGCGTTTATTGTTACAGGAACGTCACAGATAATCCTAGATGATGAGGTGACACAAAGTAATCCGTTAGACAGCAGAGTTGAGAAAGCGACTTTTTTAAACGAATTGGGCTTAGAAGAATGTGATGAGGAAAATGAGAAAGACGAAGCTTGGGAAGATTGTCTGGATACTGGATTTATCGAAGAGCAAAATGATGATTACACGGTAGCAGAAGAGGTAAACACTTTTTTATATACACGTACAGGGTGATTCTTGGATAGACTAACGAAAGAAGAGACTTCCCACAACATGGGAAAAATGTTAAATAAATTCTATACAACAATTTCTTTACAACATAACACACTGAGCGCATGTTCATATTTAATTTTGTTAGATTCTGTACAAATTTGTGTTAGTAATTCGTCGTTTATAACAATGGAATTTGTTTCTTATTGAACTGCGCACACAAAACGAAATTATAATACCAACAAACCAAACAGATTACAAATGTGTTTACTGATTATAATGTTTTAAATTCTGGTTGTCATCACCATTTCTTTGTTATTATTCAAACATCAACGATAAACCGAATAAATTAAATAGAGAAACCGACCAATTAAAACGCAAGGGAATGATAACACATATTATAGGACCATAAAAAAATGTCAGAATGTTTATGACGGACACGTTATTTGTGGAAATAAACTTTATTTACGATATAATTTAAATTAAAATTAAAGAAAAGTACTAGAAATTCTTAGGCTGGCCGTACATTGAACGCAGCACAGGGAACCGAAGCCCTATCTCCTTTGTGAAATGAACACAATTTTCCTCGGCTTCTGCAGGGATATTTTGCCTTTGCTGGACTGTGCTGCATTCGATGTGCGGCCAGCCTTAAGGAGATTTAAATTGTTTTTGGGTTTTAGTGATTTGTTTGTGTACAGATCTTTAAAGTGGGACTGTAGTTATCCTTATTTTATAGAATTTGTACGGAATAATTTACTTCACATTTCATTTACATTTCAACTGATCACGTCAATTCCGTTTAAAAGTCGAGTTCGCGCCCGACGTCACGTCCTATCAATGATAAAACTAAAAGCGTTTTCGCCTGACTGCTCCCAGAGATATTTATAACTACAGTTTGTTAAATGGATTTTTTTACGCACGTCATTGACAAACGGCACTATTAAAACCAATTTTTATATGTAACTATTGTACCTAGGTACATCACTCGTTAGGATTGAAAAAGTAACATCTTTATACGAATGTTTGTAAAGTAAAACTTAGGATTTATTACTTGGCTTGAGAATATTGATGAGTTTCTTACGGAAAAAATCAATGACGTGCGTAAAAAGATTCATTTAACAAACTGTTGATAAAGAGATACAGCAGCAACTGTGGGCTAACATGTATGATGAAATCCTCGACTGATTGCAAGTCGGTTTACTTTGTTCAGCATACAAGCGTCCTGACATCAATGTGTATCTTTCTTCGTCTAGAAGCTGAAAATGCATGCATGCGCCGGCTTTTAAAGAAGGAAAACATATGCTTTAAATGTATGTCTAACAGAGATAGAATAAAACGTATTTCTAGATGTTGTCCCAAATGTATGTCCAAATTTATATACAATCCCTTTATCTAGTTATAAATATCTTTGACTGCTCCAGAGCACTCTGAGAGTATCTCTATCCCATGTTATTACATGAAGTTAAAACAAGAATGGGATAATCTGAGAGTACTCTAGAGCAGTCAGTCGAAAACGCTATAAAAAACACTTGTGACTGTATGTATTTCATTCACCTGCTGCTCTTTCTTAACCAAGGACGCATCGTCATTTTGGGAATAATTTTTTATTAATTATTTTTGGAAAACTAAAATACATAAAAAAAATTTCATTTTCTGTGTGTGATGTCTAATCTTTCTTCATTGCAGTCACCCTGCATACAGATTTAGTATGACTTAATTACAAGTTCGAAATAATTCATTTCAACTTTTACTTCATTATTATTACTTTATTATTCATTTATTACTTCATTTTTATAAAAAATATAAACTTGACGTTAGAACAGGGTGTCCATTTTTCGAGCCTAACCATATGGATCTCGGTTATCTTAAAATAAACGAAGTTGGTTAAATTCAATCAGTCAATAATCAGCTAACAAATTTCACCCATTTTTTACGGTTTTCAAGATTTTCGAAAAAAAGTAAGAATCACGATTTTCGTTTTTATTTATTTTTTTAAATAAAAATCAATAAGGCCTAGATCTATCGTCAAAAATTACGAACAAACGACATTCAGCTTTTTATTTTCTTATGGACACCGTCTTACAGTATTAAATGAAGCTTCTTTTCTGATTACAATGATGTATCACAATTGATGGTTTGAGTGAGCTTCTGGACAATATTTCGAAATCATCTGTTATGGAGAGGGTGCTTTGGAAACAAAAAGCAACACTTTGTTTCTAAAGAAAATTTGACAGTTCAATTCAATTTGAAGTGTACTAACGACGCTTATTGTTAATTGCAGTAATAAAATGTCATTAGTTTTTAACTAAGAAACAACCAGAAATGCTTGAATGTCGTTTGTTCACAGTTTTTAATGACATGACAAACATGATGGACACACTATTAAATGAAGCTTTTTTCTCTATAATGATATATCACACAATACATGATGGTTTGAGTTACATTTTGGGCAAAATTGCGAAATCATCTGTTACGTTAGAAACTTTAAAATTCAGTTGGTTCACACTAATAATAATAATAATTTTTGATGTCTCGGTAGTAACCAGCGTTGTTCCAAGCATGAACCTTTTGTGTACAGTTGCGGACAGAAAATTTCGGATGTCAGTGTCACTCATCTGACGTATACATATAGGAATTTCTTAACTTTTACGTCAGTGGAATGACAGTGACATCCGAAATTTTCTGTCTGCAACAGTACCAGAATGGCAACTCAGATTTACCAGATTTAAATATTCAGTACCAAAAAATCTTGAGCAATTTATAATTAAAAGACAACCGGTTAAAATACAATAAAAAAACAAAATAACTAACTACATAAGACATAAGCAAATATACAAAAAAGTAAAAAACACTAGAAATCAGAACTCACAGTAGCACAGTGCAAACGCATCTGGTCAGAATCACCTACTCAGTAAATTCACCAAAATATTTTTTACGAAGTTATTAATTACTAATAAAAGTAATTGAAAAAATAATACTGCAAGACCAAGGTCCACTAATTTTAACAACTAAGTATCAAGATACCAAGACAGTTACGAAACTACCAAATTTGGTACCAAAGTACCAATTTGAACAACAGTGATGGTAACTAATGGCGCTGTGATTGCTGCCAGATGATCGGTGTCAATTCCATAACCTGGGAAATGAAAGGGTAATTAAACTGCAACTTCATTATTGTTTTAATTACCAAGTAAGTGATTACCAGTCATTGATTACACTAAAAAGAAAGTAGTTACAAATGTAACAGTGTAAAGTTGTTAAGTGAAATACCGTTTCTGACCGGTTTCGGCTTGCGCCATTATCAAAAGGTTCCGTTTTGTTTCTTAAAAATGATGCAAGCCATAACTGGCCAAGATAAAAAAACCACAACTGCTTGTCAGAACTTAGTATTTCACAACCACTTAATACATGTGATGAAACAAGGTGCAATAAACAACCTAAACAAGCTATTATTCAGTGTTCTTTATTTTACAAGTTTTATTATGTTTCAGGAAGATAATGACAACTGTGAAAAAGTTTTGGAAACCACCTTTCCTTCCAGCACCAGTGAAGGTACTCCAACAAGTTCCCATGTAAAATACACTACTTTATTTTCAAACCAGAGATCTTGGGTACGTTGTCTTTAGAAAATCGTGTAGAAAGTAAACTTTGATAATTATGATGAAAAATTATTTATAACTGAGTTAGCACTGGTCTAACCAATGATTATTGTCTAATCTTCTCTCTGACACTGAATGGTGTGCCTTATCAAAATACATGACTCCTTTGTTTTTATATATGTATGTATTTCTTTTGTAGAGGAAAAGAAAACTAGATGTACAGAATGGATTGCCATGTAAAAAACTTATACCAGAAAATAAGACTGCTTCTTTTAATTGTTTTCATAAGGCTCGTGGTTTTATGGAATCTCCGATGTTACCAGAGAGCATTCCAAACATTGCTCCGAATTCATGTTCCTCCAGTGATAAGCTGAAACGAGCAGTGATTCCTACAAAAGACAATCCTCCTCCTGAGATGTCACAATGGCTCATTCAGTTTCAGGTAGGATTTTTTTTTAAATAAATAGCGATAAAAATAATTACAAGTTTTTTTTCAGAAATGGTCCAATGCAGAACGAATATTAGCAATTAACGAACTTATTTCAAGATGTGAGCCCACACAAGTTAGGCATATGATGCAAGTTATTGAGCCACAGTTTCAAAGAGATTTCATCTCACTTCTGCCAAGAGAACTAGCATTATCTGTGCTGTCATTTTTGGAGCCTCGAGATTTACTGAGGGCCGCTCAGACTTGCAAAAGTTGGAGATTTCTGGCCGAAGACAATTTACTTTGGAAGGAAAAATGTAGAGAAGCTGGTATTGAAAAAGTTCCTAATAGAAGGGGTTCTCCAAAATCATCCACTTGTCAAACATCACCATGGAAGGTTAGTAGTTTATTGTTGCAGCGATTTCTTATTTTTAAATAATAAAAAAATGTATTTATTTATAGTGTGTTGAAATTTTTATTTTTATAGGCTGCGTACATGCGCCAACATGCCATTGAAATGAATTGGAGAAATAAACCTGTACGTCCCCCAAAAATGTTGAAAGGTCACGATGACCACGTAATAACTTGCCTTCAGTTTTGTGGTAATAGAATAGTAAGTGGTTCCGATGATAACACGTTGAAAGTCTGGTCAGCAACAACTGGAAAGGTAACTTATTTTTTCTAAATCAAAATTCAAATTATGAATCTTATTTACTGATGATTTAAATAAACTTTCGTTCTTCTGAACTGTCTGAAGAAACATTTTAATTCTGAAAAATTCTATATTATTAGATAATATTTTAGTTCTTATACAAAAATATACTAAAATATATATTTTGTAGTGTCTTAGAACATTGGTGGGTCATACTGGCGGTGTATGGTCTTCACAAATGTCCGGTAGCATAATAATAAGTGGTAGTACAGATCGCACACTTAAAGTTTGGGATGCTGAGTCAGGAGTGTGCATACACACTCTTTACGGACACACTTCAACCGTTCGGTGCATGCATTTACATGAAAACAAGTAAGTACTATATTTACAATAATTATTAAAAAAATTGATATCTCTTAGTTGTTTTATTCAAACCTGATCGCATTTATTGTCCTTAAATTCTTTTATACACTTAGAGTAGTAAGTGGATCACGTGACGCTACGTTAAGAGTATGGGACATAGAATCAGGTGAATGTTTGCACGTACTAGTAGGACATCTTGCTGCAGTTCGATGTGTTCAGTATGATGGGAAGTTAGTCGTGTCAGGAGCTTATGATTACATGGTGAAAGTTTGGAATCCGGAGAGAGAAGAATGCTTACATACATTACAGGGTCATACTAACCGCGTTTATTCTTTACAGGTAATTATATTTATCTATTAAATTATGTGATGATATTTTATCCTATGATTACTTAGTAAAAGGTCTGAGGTGATTGTTGAGTTGATCTCTGAATAGAGAACAATTCCAAACACTAAATGATAATAATATTTAATGAGGATAGACAAAGAAATATCAGTTGTCAATTTGTAATTGTAAAATTTGTAATTTGTAAAAGATGTATGACACATATACCAAATTAATTATTATTATGCACACATAAGTAACAAATTGATTAGATTAATCACAATCTAATATTAACTTGCATTTTATCATTGTAGTAGTTTCATTTATGTTGATTAAATTTTTTTTTTTGAGTTGATACTAAAACAAAAAAAATACAAAGTTTTTGATATGAATTCTAAAATCAATTCTTATATTTTTTAGTTTGATGGAACTCATGTAGTAAGTGGATCACTAGACACTAGCATACGTGTGTGGGAAGTGGAAACAGGAGCTTGCAGGCATACCCTAATGGGCCATCAATCTTTAACATCGGGTATGGAATTACGCAACAATATTCTAGTTTCTGGAAATGCAGATTCAACTGTTAAAGTTTGGGATATTGTTACGGGCCAGTGCTTACAAACATTATCAGGTCAGTATTATCATTTTCTATTGAACGTACTTGGTCTATTACTGACAATAATTTTTTACTTAAGGACCTTTTAAACACCAGTCAGCTGTAACTTGCCTACAATTTAATAATCGTTTCGTGATAACATCATCGGATGATGGTACGGTGAAACTGTGGGATGTCCGCACAGGTGAATTTATAAGAAATTTAGTGGCCCTCGAGAGTGGTGGTTCTGGTGGTGTAGTGTGGCGCATCCGTGCCAATGATACTAAACTTATTTGTGCTGTAGGTAGTCGAAACGGCACCGAAGAAACTAAATTATTGGTATTAGACTTTGATATAGACTCGAATTCAAATACGATCATAGCTAGGTAATTAAAGACTTAAACAAATGTGTGAGTGAAGATATGGGTTAAAACGTAGAATAATAAACTGATGTCGTTAATTCTTCTTTTAAATAGATACTTATATATTTGGTGTAAAACTTCGTCGAGCATTTTATACTCTTTATAAGATTTTATAGAAGTGAATAAATTCCCAATTTCCTGGTACAGTGTAATAAATTTTCATATGTTTTGCCATTGATGTGTGCCATTTTATTTACTGTAGATTCATATATTACATTCAAATGGAATTTTGACTTCAACAGCAAATAAAACGCCATAATCTGTAACAAAAATATTGTCTCCCAATGTGATTCATGTAATTTAAATGTAATAACACTCCTATTGAAAAAAAAAAACATATATCAAATAAAATTAAACGAAAGCAAAATTGAATTCACACGTTAAAATTTGCCAACATGTTTGTTTTTCATTAATTTTATTTGATATTATAAAACAAGAATATTTTCATTCACTCATTACACTATAAAACTGTAAACTTAAGTGTGATAGTGAAGAATTAACTGCATTAGTACATTACACTCTTAATAAAATTATACACTTTCTAGTAAATTGATTTTTTTCCATCTGGTGCTCTAAAATTGAACGATTTTGAATTGGTTTATCGTAAGGCGATTATTTAAAAAAAAAAATTACTTGTAATTGTTCTTTAAGTACTTCTGTGTCGATTGTTTTGTTTCTTGTTGTTAAGGCGACTTTAGTTTTGTTAAAATATTAATGTTAAGTGAATCATTATTTTAAATTGTTTAGCTCCTATAGGTGAAACATTGCGTGCTTGCTACTGTGAATTGGTAGCCATCACATTTATCTACTTCATATTTGTTATTTTTGTAATTTACCTCAAAAATATAAGCAATACTTTTTGATAATTGATATTGGTTTACATTTTATTGGAGAGTTACATTGTTATACTTATCAAATTTTATCAAAAGCACACCTGTCCAGTGAAAAACATTTCCAGCATAAAAAAACGAAATTGCAAATGGAAACTAAAGTAAGTAAACAAGATTAGCTTAATCTGGAATGATATTTTGAGATAACAGAAGTTCTGAAAATCAACTTATTACTTTCATATTATTTGCACTAATGAATAAAGTATTCAAACAAATTAATTCGTTTTTATTCCTTTTATTGACAATATTTGAAATAGCAATATCACAAAGTAGACAAATATGAATATGTGCAGATGATGGAAAATGCTATAAATATTAAGTCTGAATATCTATTAATCCACAATTATTATAGCTATTAATTGCAAACACTAATACATTGTGTGCTTATAATAAATTGATGTTATCTGCAGTACTTTGGATGTTCAATCTTACGTACAATATTAACAAATTATCCTAGGCCTTCAATAAGTATCTAAAACTTTTCTCCTTGCGAGGGATTCACATAAGAGTGAACATCTGACAGAAATAATATTGACTCTTAAACCTACTAGTACATAATTTATAACATACAATATAATCTTATCATAACAATAGTTATATTTTATCAATGATCACATCCCGTCTTAAAATTTTGCGTGTCTTCAAAATTGGCACCTTCACAGTTGTGTTGCTTATTTAAAACACCGTATGGTCTCTGAAGGGTGAGATTAACAAAGGCAGTTCCTAATTCACATGTTGAGCAAACAATTAACTACAGTTACTTAAAATAAATGGAATACAATGTGTAAGCGTAATAATCAGTTATAAAAGCTAAAATAAAAATAGTATGTCAGTCAAAAAGAATAAACTTATTTAAGTAATTAAAAAAATAGTTTGCTTACTCTTTAAAGATGTTACATTCAACTGATTTATTTAAAAAAAAATACTGGTGTTATGAAGTATTTATAGTCAACTCTATGTTCATGCAGAAGCGTATAGTTCAAAGAAAAAATGAATTATCCATAAATATATCATAAGATAACATCATTTGAATTAATTGTAAAAATCTGTAATTGAAATACAGTAAATACAAAGTGGTCAAGAATCACTGTTTGAGTTGGTAGTGCTGAATTTTATTTTTACAACTGGAATAACTTTCGGTTGTTGACAGCTCAACATTGTCGGCCGTCACTTACAAGTGTCATTTGACATTTCAAATTCAAATTAAAACGCTAATTTTTATTCGCATAACCTACAATCTTGTCAGGTTACGTCAAATAAACCAAGGAAAAATATACAGCTGAATTAAAAAAAAAGAAAAACGGGAAATGATTTTTTTCCAGTTGTAAATTTGGTTCCAATTGTCAGTTAATTGTCTACTTGACAATACATACATATCTTTAAAAAAAATTAACCTATTTACCTATAAACTGACATACCGTCAAATAATTCTAACCTATATCTAATAAATCCATTTTCACACTATGAAAATATTGAAAAAAACGTGTCGATTTATTTTGACATTTCCCGATTTTTTTGATTTCAGCTGTATCTGGTTGCAGTGTTGCAAATAGCCGAATAAAAAATGATCTTAATTGTATTGCCTACTCAAATAGTTATTCTTGACCATTTTGTATATGTATATCCGGTTGCAGTGTTGCAAATAGCGGTATAAAAAAATGCTCTTAATCGTATGCCAACTTAAACAGTTATTTTTGGCCTTTTTACTTTAAATTACGACTTACTAAATTTCACGAGTTGGCTTGGCAATATTTTATTTAATGCAAATTTTCCCCGTTTTGGCGTTAATTACCCAAACAGAAACACCATAAATAATGAAAGAAAAATTCACAAGAAAACTATAATTGAGCAACTGTACTTGGCTATAAATTGCGCGAATTTGACATTAATTGAAAACATCCTACAGGATTTAATCCGTTTCCGATTTTTTGGGTAAGTGATGCCAGCGGAGAAACACTTGAACTAATAAATTGCGGAAGCCGGATAAGACACATTGGCCCGTATGATTAAGGTCGTGTTTCACTAATGTGAATAAAATATACAAGAAACGATATAGCGTTATATCAATTAAGGCCCAGTTGTACTATGCCAGTTTAAATTTAAGCTGAAGCTTAAACCTATGACAACGATTATTTCAACAATTATTGTCGTTAAGTGTTTAAGCTTTGCCTTAAAGTTAAACTGGAATTGTACAACTGGGCCTTAATGTGTGAAGGCTAGTTTACATTAGTTAAGTAACTCGGCCTAGTGAACTGAGCCCAGTGCTCGGTCCTGTACTCGACTCGCTCTCGATTATCGTGTAGGTATTTACACGATACTAGTTTATTATAACAGTAGAATGTAAACAATGCAGCAAGCAAAGCGCGTTGCACACTAGCATATCATACAATATTGTTTATTTACACAAGGCAAGTGACGAGTCGAGTTAACAGTAGAGGGTGGTGGGGGAGGGCGAGTTACCATGCTGCCCGCTCTACCACTCGACTCGGCTGATACTCGCCCGTTTACTTGATTTTTTACTGGACCAAATATTTAAACGAGTCGAGTTACACATGCTTTTTCATACTCGCCTCTCTACTATACCGTTTATTTGACTAATGTAAACTAGCCTTAAGAGTGTCGGAGGAGTGCCGCCGTGGGAAATAAACACGTTATTAAATTAATCATAAGATGAGAATACGGGCCACTGTCTTGTGAAATTTAGTAGGTTGTGCTTTAAGTAAATATAGAAAAGCTGCGTATATAAATGATAAAATCGTTGGCTAATTTGATCAAACTTTGTTAGAATTACTTACTAATGCTGATTTATAAGTTGAATCAAATGTTAATAATTTTAACACAGATCATTCCTATATATTATTTAGACTTATCGAGTCTTCAACAAAAATCTACCTCGAGGTAGCCTTGGAAACAAAAGTACTTATCATAGATTGAACTATAGTTTTTCTTTTTCTATAATACAAAATACATAATACCTGTCAGTGTTAAAATTCTAGGGTTTCTGTTGGAACCCTGTTTCTATCAGTAAATCAAGAACATAAATTTTTGAAATTTCTTAACATTCAGGGAACAGGTACCAACATCAGAAACATTTGACAGGTATTAGAAAAAAAAAAAAAACAATATACAGAATATTATCAATTAAGGTGGCAATAATTATACCACGTATAGAGGACATTAAAATATTGCGATTTGACCTAATTTATCTATATCCAAAAGTTTTTCCTTTCTGAGGTATAATTGGATATTGTAAAGTATATTTTCTTGAATATCTTTGGAACGGTTTAAGATACAGGGTTAAAATTTGATATGTAAGACAACTAAAACACAAGGGTGGATACGTCTTAGGCAAAATTGAACATTCTTGCCGTAGTGGCGTAGATTCAAGGTAGTAGGTTACCATTATAGTAAATAACTTTTTATTGTCACTTTTTCGAAAAATCTGAGACAAAAACTGAAAAGTTCGAATAAAATTATACAAGAAATGAACTAAGTTCCATCTTCGCCAGATTAACCGTTCGAATTTCTGAAGCAATGTAACCTGTCGACTTTAATATCTCGAAAACGGTTAATCTGGCGAAAATGGAACTTAGTTCATTTCTTGTATAATTTTGTTAGAACTTTTCAGTTTTTGTCTAAAATTTTTCGAAAAAGTGACAATAAAAAAGTTATTTACTAAAATGATAACCTACTAGCCTGGATCTACGTCACTGGTGAAGATTGTTCAATTTTGCCTAAGACGTATGTATCCATCCTTGTATTTCAGTTGTCTTACATATCAAATTTTAACCCTCTACCTTAAACCGTTACAGAGATACTTATGAAAACATACTTCCCAAGTTGTCCCTTTAGGAGGTTATTTGTCAAAAACGAAAAACTTTTGGACTTAGATAAATTAGGTTAAATCGCAATATTTTGATGTCCTTTATACGTAGTATAATTATTGCCACCTTAATTGATAACATCCTGTACACGTGTTGTGATTATCGCAAGAACTGTCAAAATATAAAATTTAGGTTATGTGAAGAAACTGAATTTAGACAACTTATTTTAATATATTCTTTTAAAAACGAAGATATTAGTTTCAAAATTCTTTTTGTGTTGACCACTTCCACCATTGAATATGTGTCGTCCAACAACTGAAATTAATGTTTAAAAGCTAGATCACATACAAACATTTTTGAGGTTAATAGAATATTTATCCATTTTTGACATATAAAAAGATTGATTATGCAAGTTCAGTGTTGCCAACTTAAGGGATTTTCAAATTTTATTTCATATTTATTCCACTTATATTGAAAAACCACCATCTACCTATTGTGCAAAGTTTCAACTGACAGTGGTTTCTGAATGGTAACAAAAAATGACTTGCCTAGTTATAAGACATTCACCAATATTGTAACGTATTTGTGTGAGATATTGAATTTTTTTAAATCTACTGACCATGTGGAAGGCAAATAATTCTTTGTTTTGTCACTGTTTCAAATTGTTTCGTTTTCTTTATTTATGAATCTACTGAATTGTGCTGTAAAATCGATCATCTCTTGTTTTTATTATTATTTAAATTTTATTTATCGTATTTTTTAAATTATTTATTTTGTTTTCTGATCGTTTTCGTTTTTTTTTTAATTATTAATCTATTAGATTGTGTCGTAAAGGCAATTTTATGTTGTTTTTACTATTTTTTAAAAAAATTATTATTTTTTGATTTTCTATTATTTTGTTTACTTTGTTTTGTCATCATACTTTTCAAATAGTTTTTTAAATTTATATTAATCAACTGATTTGCGGTGTAAAATCGACCGTTTTTCTTTTGTTTTGTATTTTTAATGAATTTTTTAGGTTTTTTTTTTTAAATTTATTCCTGAATCTAGTAACAAATTGAGGAATTTTTTTATGTTGAAAAGGAATTTTTGACAACTCTTGAGGGATTTCTGCTCTTTACGCATTGGTAACACTGGTTGGTACAACATACGATTTTTTCCTAAGCTTACTTGAGGGACTTTTTTGTTGAAGGACCCGGTATATGAAATAAAAATTAATAATAAAAAAATAAATGTTTGTAAATAGTTAAAACATATAAAGCAAAGAAGCCATAATACTTGGATCACATGAGTTATTAAAGACATTATATCAGTTCGACGTAGTTTGCAGGAAATAGACCATATGTACCATCTGGTCCAAGACCTTGCCACCATCCTTCATCAACTAATTCGATGTGGGTGATGATGTCACCAGGATCAAAAGTAATTTCAGTATCATCGGCTATGCGTAGTAACAAAAGTATTAAAATCTTAGGTTTGAAATTGAACAATTAATCTCACCTGCTTGGTAATCATAGAGGGCTCTTGCTCTAATTCCTGGGTCAGAAAGATCTCCATACAAAACTTCATCAACGAATTGTTGTTCCGTCATTTGCTGCACAATGTCACTTCCCTTTTTTGCATCAATCTCCTGTTTCAAAACTTCGTTTGTGTCCTTATCTGAAACAGGACTACTTACGGACTTCTTATCGGTGTCTCTGGGTGATCTTTTAATTGTTGCAAATTGGTCTGAATCATCGTCACTTTGTTGCTCTTCCACATTTTGCGTTATTTCTTGAGGTTCGGGTTTTTGTTGCAGTTCTGATGTTGTTTCTGGTATGGGAGTGCTAAAACATAAGATAAATATTTTTTGGATTTAAAAGTTAAAAAAAGACGTACCTATTTTCAATGACATCAGAATTTTTAACATTTTGTGCTAAAGTTTGTGCACGGATAATTGAATTCCGAACTGGTTTCTCAGGTGTGCGTTTCATTTGACCAGCGCAAGTATTTTGTTCAAATATAGACCTCGCATCAATAGTTCTTTGTCCAATCAGAGCCTGCGCTTCTTTCTTCCTCTCTTGTCTCAGGAGATCACTCTTATTAATCTTCACCTCAACATCATCAAAAAACCTCTCCTGTTCATGACTTTTTTGGGTTTCATACGCAACACGTTCTGCCTGCTTCACCAAATCAATACTGTTATTTCGTGCTCTAGTTTTGGCTTCGCGCATCGCACCTTCTTCAAGCTCTCTTTGTTTAGCTTCTTGTTCTAGCTTGAGGCGATCTGCTTCTCTTCGTTTGCGTTCCTCTTCGACTCGCTTCTTCTCTTCCTGTTCTTCCTTCAACCAAAACTGATCTCTTTCTCTAGCGTTTATCTCTTTAATGGGGTTCACTCTTTGATAGTTTGTTCCTATGGGTTTTGTTACAATGGTATTGTCACTTCTGGGCGCTTTAAAACTATATGCAGATCCTGCTCTTGAAACTTTATCTATGATTAGTTCCGGATCTACTTCGTCTTCATTTCGTGCGTTTATGGTCAGGTGGGCCCCGCAGAAAAATTTTTCTATATCTCTGAGATGATTTGCGCAGATTCCTTTTCGAACTGTGTTCGCACCTTCCCCCTGCCAGTTAATGAGGACGTACTTGTCTAATGATGTTTTCGGATCATCCACTTTCACAAATGCATACATGATTTTGCCACTGTTCAAATCTTCCACCATTTCTTCTATGCCGTTCGTGCCTTTGCTTACGAGTTTGAGGTCATTCGACTGGCCCTCGTACCCAAAAAGGGCCCTAAAATTAATGAAATGTAGTGAAGACTACAGGCTCTAACCTTCAATTCACTAACTTGGAAGGGCAAATACGTACCAGTTTGTGTCGGTTTTGTCGTCCAAGACGTCTTTCCAGGCGCTAGATAAGTCGCCTCGATATTTATTTAAATTTATCGCCATACTTTCACACGCATAAACACTTGTCGTTTCTTTATCGTCGGAACCGATAAAACTTAAATCGCAGGAGCAAGGCAAGCATGCCAACGGAAGGCGAAACGTCAAATTTAATTTTTAAGCGTATTCAGAACGTGTTATTTACGTGTCTTTATTAACGGCATCCATGACTTCATTTTCGTTAAGTTATATTTTAAATAATATGTACGCATTTTATTTAAAATTAAAGTATTTTATTTTATTTAAAGTTGTAGGTTGGTGAAGCTGCCCCGGGATTAATGAACTTTATCGCGTTTCTTTTATGTGCAGGAAGAGCAAGTGTATGATAAAATTTTTAGTCAAAACAAATAAATATTTATGGTATTACAAAATTTTAACATCGTAACGACTTCTATGTAAGTATCGAATTTATATTTATATCTAATTTGTGGCAAGCAATGATTTATTAAGCTAAGTAAAAAAAAAGACTACTTTGTGCTGTTACATCGACCAATATTTTCAAGAAAAAGAAAACGTATAATTTTGGGAATGTAATTTTTATTAATAGCAGTAGGTAATCTTCTAATTGAAATAAACTCACATTTGAAATAGTTTATGCAACAGGTTTTCTTTTATATTTTGCACTTTATTGAAGCTCTATTTTATCTAGAGGAAGAACTTCAAATATGTTTTCGGAAGCTGTGCATTTTTTCTATATGTATACACATTTTCATTTAGAGTTATCATCAGAAACAACAAATGCATATCGCAAATTCCAAGTTGTATTTTCAAATTGAAATCAGTTGTTATTGAAGAAAAGATGGAGGAATAGGTACTCCTCCTCCATATTCGCTTCAATAACGGTTGTTTTCAATTTTAATTAATTCTTGGCGGTTGAGTGACCACTTTTTATTTAGGTAAGGCGGGACAAAATCGGCCTGGGCGTCGATTTCTGAATGAAAAGTAAGAAAAAAATAAAATTTTATTATGAAAGAGCATTTTAACATAAACATCTGTAAACAAAAAAATATAATTAGGCATATGAAATTCAGAAATTTAATAAACAATATTAAAAATGCAAAAAATATTGCACATATTTCGCATTTGAATGCATTTTTTTTTAACTTGAGATTGTTAAATTGGCATAAAACATATTCTTTCCAAAAAGCGGGGCTTTTTTTAAACTCCGCGGGACGCAGGACAAATTTTTAAAAATCAAGACTGTCACGCCAAAAGCGAAACGTATGTCACCTTACGATAACTGCCTGATTATAAAAAAATCGAAGCTAGTAGCTAAATTAAAATACATATATAAAATTGGGAAGTACTTTATTTCAACTTTACAATTATACAGGGTCATTCATGTATCATATGTAACAGTTAATATCTCAGTAAGTACAAGTGTAATCTGTTTGGTTGATGTATATTTTTATATTGAATCAAAAGCTCTATTAAGTCACGTATCAAATGTGCTTTTTCACTTCCGGTTTAACAGGAAGTATAGGCAACTTTTGTTTTTCAATTGAATAGGATACTTTTTAAATTTCTATTTAAAAGCAATTTCTCTCATGAATATAACACATGTAAGAGTTCTTATTATTTCCATTGGAGAAAAATTAAAATAATAAAAAATGTTGAAATACTGAATTTCTCAGTATTCACGTTTATAGTATGTCATTAAAAAAACAGAAATGATTGAAGTACTGAATAAGAATAAACCATTATTATCACTTTTGTCTTATTGATATATCGCCTACAATAACTTATGAGGTAGGTACTCTAAAAATATTGAATATCACAAACCGTCGCAAATTTTGGAAGAACTAAAAGTTAATAACAGTTACTTATTGTTAGTTTCGATAAACCGGAAGTGTCTTCCGTTTTTATTTTTCAAATAGAATGACATTTTTAATACATTTTTAATTTACATTGTAAAGCAGGTTTTTTGTGTTTAAAAAATATAAATAACTGTATGAATTTCTATTGAAGAAAATGCCACTAAAGCAAAACACGACATTAATCTATTATGAAAACTAACTATGAAAACAATTGGAACATTGAAATAATAAATAAGTAAAATACCTAAGTTTATCTGGTAAATTTAATAAATTTAATAATAATAAGTTAATTACAATATCAAATTGATACCCTACTTTTAGATGACACATGTACAGGCTGGATCAATTTCAATGTCTCTCATGAGCATGTCTGTAGCTATAAGAGAGGCGATTTAATCTATTAATTGTAAGAAATAAATCCAACATAGTATATAGTATACAGTGTGGTGATAAAGTAACGCACCAAGCGAAAAAACACCCTTGGCGTTGACTTTTTCGAAAAATGCTCGGACAGGTCGATTTTATTTTTAAAAAAGTCATATTTTACAACCAATTTTAATTTTATGTCAGTTACCACTTTTGCGCTGTGACGTCATCGACACTTTTTTTAAATGACAACCTATTTTTTTGAAAATGTCATTTGAAAGCATCCATTTTTCTGAGTACAAAAATGTTAATGAACCACTAGTTGCATAAGAAAAATTTGAAGAAAAAATTATTGAAAAATGGAAATGTTATTTTTAATCTTAATAAAATTTCAACCTAAAATAATACTTTCTTATAAAAACATAACAGAACAACTTAATAAAATTACAATAAATGCTGAAAATGTCCTCCACCAACCACTTGACAGTGACCAGCTCGTGTGTAAACGCTGTTAATGAGTTTTACGATGGTTTCGCAGCTAATGTTATTCATTTCTGTCCTAATTTTGTTATAAGTCTTCAATATTTTGAGGTCTGTTCACATAAAGTCAAAATTATTTTAGAGAACCCCATAAAAAGAAAACTTATAAAACAAAATTAGGACGGAAATGAATAACATTAGCTGTGAAACCATCGCAAAACTCATTAACAACGTTTACACACGAGCTGGTCACTGTCAAGTGGTTGGTGGAGGACATTTTCAGCATTTATTGTAATTTTATTAAGTTGTTCTGTTATGTTTTTATAAGAAAGTATTATTTTAGGTTGAAATTTTATTAAGATTAAAAATAACATTTCCATTTTTCAATAATTTTTTCTTCAAATTTTTCTTATGCAACTAGTGGTTCATTAACATTTTTGTACTCAGAAAAATGGATGCTTTCAAATGACACTTTCAAAAAAATAGGTTGTCATTTAAAAAAAGTGTCGATGACGTCACAGCGCAAAAGTGGTAACTGACATCAAATAAGAATTGGTTGTAAAAGATGTCTTTTTTAAAAATAAAATCGACCTCTCCGAGCATTTTTCGAAAAAATCAACGCTAAGAGTGTTTTTTCGCTTGGTGCGTTACTTTATCACCACACTGTATATTTTTGAAAACAGAAAGAATATATTTATTTAATGATAACATTGCCTACTATGATTTCCATTAAAAAAAATATAACTTTATGTTATAACTTGAAAATTTAACTAAATATCAAAAATACCAACTACACCACTATAGAGGGTAATTGAAATTCGAGGGCCAGCATAGAGATCTCGCTTGTTATAAGAGACAGAGAATCGGTTAAACAGAGGCAAGATTGCCAAATTTTATGGTGATTAATAATCTATTAAGAAATTTAAAATATCGAACGGTTTCTTCACAATCGGAGAAAAACGAAAAATTGCAATTTTCGAAAATCGGACATAACTTCTTTATTTATGATTTTTTCCAAAATCTGTGAAAAAATTCCTGAAGCAACTTTTTACGCTTGATTGAATGACGAACGTACTTTATTTCTGGAGCGATTCGTTTTTGTTTTTCCAGAGCCAACTTCATTTTTTCTTATGGGCGCGTTTTTTGTTGTTTAGACAGGTAGATAGCACAAGTATTCCATACTTCCTATTTTGTTTAAATTTCCATTGAGAAATTTTGAATAAACTGGAATTAAATTATGTGCACACATTAAGTTAGCTAAGTTTCACACATTAAGTTAGCTTAGATTCAATTGTATGTTACGTAGCCAACCTTCGTTTGATTGGTCTGTCATTAAATAAATGACGTATTCAAATGAAGAAAAACGTGATATGTTGCCTGTGATTTATTGTCACAACGAAATTCCAATGCAAGTGCTCAGCGATATTTAGAAACTTACCCGGAAAGAATCCAACCAAGTTTTAAATATTTTTCCAAGTTGGATAACAATTTGATTCAAAAAGATACAACGTATACAGCTAAGTGTTGCGGAAACAAATGCTCTTTTTCTTTCTGTCTTCTATTCCTGTACATTCTTTTCGAATTTCAATGTACCATTTTGAATGAAATTGTTATCCAACTTGGAAAAATATCTAATATGTACTTGTCTTCGGATAGGTTTCTAAGTACCACTGAGCACTTGTAGTGGAATTTTTGTGACAAATTAAAAATGTGCAACATATCACGCTTTTCTTCATTTGAATGCGGGATTCTGTATTTATTGACAGACCAATTAAACAAAGGTATACGTATCTTTGGCTACACAGCATACAATTGAACCTAAGCTAAGTTAATGTGTGCACATGAATGTAATTTCAGTTTTTTCAAAATTTCTCAATGAAAATAGCAAATGTGGCATAGTAATGAATTTAGAAGGAAATGTGTTATCTATCTGCCTTAAACAATATAAATCGCGCCCATAAGAAAAAATGAAATTAGCTCTGGAAAAATAAAAACGAATCGCTCTAGAAATAAAGTACGGCATTTAATCAAGCGTAAAAAGTTACTTCAGAAATGTTTTTATAGATTTTGGAAAAAGTCATAAATAAAGAAGTTACATATTATGTTCGATTTTCGAAAATTGCAATTTTTTATTTTTCTCCGTTTGTGAAGAAACCGTTTGAGGTATTTCAAATATCTTGACAGATTATTAATCACTATGAAATTTTGCAACTTTGCCTCCATTTAATCGATCTCTATCTCCTAAAATAAGCGAGATACCCATGCTGCCTCTCGAATTTCAATCACCCTGTATTGCATCATTTAAATTACGCAAGGTGGAGTGATAATAAACATTAGTTTAGTGTAAAAAAAAACTAAGGAACTCAACAAGTTACTAATTTGATTTAACCCGATTTAGTTAAAAATAAGAATAATTACGCGTTCAATTGTTTTCAACTTGTTTTATGACATACGTATTTAAACAAATGGCCATTACAGGAACTTAGTTTATCTTAAATTCACTTAAAAAAAGAAACAGTCACTTTTGTTGCATTTGAAGAAATTGTTAATAAAAAATTTTAATTTGAAAGACGTACTCTTGGTGGACATTTAAGTAATGACATTTTTCACATATAATTGTTAGGAGCCATATTTTTTTATAAAAATAAAGAAACCCGAAAAAATCTAAGTTTTTACATGTTTTATTAAAAAAAAAACATCTAGGCGCATCTTTTGAAAGACCCTTTATATTCTATAAGGGTCTAATGGAGCTGTGGAAATGATATGATATTATTTCATACCGTTTGGAGGTTTTAAAACAAGTAAATTATAAGTCTTTTTACATTGATATGATTCCATGTATACAGTGACCGGCAGAAAGATGGACACATATGGGAAACTTTTTTATTGTTGATTTCTCAGAAAAATTTATTCTTTATGAAAGCTTCTGCATCTTCCCAAACTCAAAATGCACATATCAAAATTTGAATACCTCTTCTGTCATATACCGAGGAATGAAAATACTTGAATTCGACATAAGAGTAAAGTACCTTTATTTTTCAAAACCTGTGAAAATATTATTTGGAAAACTTATTCAGAATTGTTATGAGATCTCAAATTTAAAATCACGGCCGTCTACGACGAGAAAAGAAATTTTAGATATTTTTCAATTTTTCTCATATCAGCGTGTGTATGGTAGAACTTTTAATGTGTAGAATTGAACGTGTCTTCAAGTGTGACATGAATATATTGTGTCATTTGTTTTCGCTCATCTATCAACTAGAAATTATGATTAATAACATTCATACCATAAAAATTCCATAAAATATTTTTTTCATCCTGGACAGCTATGTTCTCATATGAAGGCTGAAAAAAGATGAATGTCCAAAAACCGCCATTTTAAGACAAAGATGCGAATTCATAGCAAAAATACGTTAGTAGTAGGGATAGGCCGATTCTGGAACCTCCTCCAACCTTGACGGAAATATTCAAGGTCAAGGTCGGAGGAGGTTCCAGAATCGACCTACCCCTGACCTTCACCATAACCTTGACGCGGAGGAGGTTCCAGAGTCAGATAACCTTGAAATGGTGTTGAGGTCAGAGGAGGTTCTAGTGTTGATTTCTGCTTAGTGACCTTGTGATTGGAGGAGGTGAGGATTTAAATTAGTATTACCCCCACCTAAAATTTTGTTATATAAGGCCGTTAATTTGTGAATTGATTCAGTTGTTGCAGAACTGTGAGTCGTGTTATATAAAGTTAATAGTGTATCATCGATCTATATAAAAGTAAGTTTATTATATTTTTCTAATCATATACAATTCTTATATTTTTTATGTATTTAATAATGACGTCTAAACAAGTGGAATTTTTCCTGAAGCAGAAGAAAAGACACGTGGATGATCAAGGTGATGATGTACAGAAGAAAAGATTTCTCACTCAAAACGTTGATAAACCAAAAGAACAGGATGAGCAAGATTTGAATATGTCCTCAGTTCGAAACGAGTTTCAATTTGAAGTATTGTCTCAACCTTTTTTCACGGATGAAGATTTGCGTCAGTATGATGTTGGCGAGAAAGCACCTTCAGAGATATCAGAAGTAAGGGAAGTGGCTGATGTGGACCAACTACCATTGTTAGCTCAAAGTGTATATTTTTTAAATAAGAGCCGCACGAAGTGGGTTTGCGTGGGACTGTGTGGCGAAACATTTTTTGATCCAGTAATACGCACTTTGGGTACTAAAAGGCAGAGCATATCGTTTTTAGAAGAGGAATGGAAACAATTTTGTTCTTATAACTACACATTAAAATCATATTTTACCGAGAAAGAAACTGTTTACCCGGTAATGAAAATTACTTCGGTAAAGGCATCTTTCGAACGTATCGAAGGAACAAAAATATTGAAATTAGAAAGAGGTGACGACACACTGTATATATCTTATAAGGGTTTGTTGGAATTATGGAAATTGTGTGATATTATATCATATCGTTTGGAGGTTTTGAAGCAATTGAATTATAAAACATTCTACTCCAACATGATTCCATGCGTGACTGTTATGGATGGTGACGTGAAGCTAACTGTGAAAGCATTTCTCAATAATGAAATATCTGAGAAAGGGGCGATTACAAATGAATTAATAATGTTCGGAATTAATAAATTAATGTGTGACATAAGTATGCATAAAGCCGGTACTATGTAAATGTTTTGATTCATTATGTACATATTACTGAAAAATTGTAAACATATGAAATTAAAAATAAAATTTTCTGACAATAGTTTTATCATTTACTCACCTAATTTACTCACCTAATGACTTTTGACATATAATGTTTAGCGACAAGAGTATCAGAGTAGTACACATTATCATCGTCAACTGTTAGAAACAAAAGCCATAAATGCGGCGTCGCGTCAAGAGAGACCACATTTTGAGAAGTAATGTAAAACGAAAAGGTCGTGGTTTACTTAATACGTTAATTAATAAACTGCCTTACATATACCAGGTTACAACTACTGCGGTCCAGGTACAAAATTAGATACTCGACTTAAAAGAGGAGACAGAGGTGTTAATGTATTGGACGAAGCGTGTAAGCAACACGACATTGCATAATCGTTAAGTGACGATTTAGATAAGCGTCACGAAGCAGATAGAAAATTGTATCAAGCGACAGTACAAAGAGTTAAAAGTTCAGAAGCGGGACTTGGAGAGAGGGCATAGGCATTATCTGTAGCCGCCATAATGCGAGCTAAGACTAAGCTCGGAATGGGGAACAGTGGGAAGAGAAAGCGTGCGATTAAGCGGAGGAAGCGCGGTGGTGAATTATCATTTCGGGAAGCTGTCAAGAAAGCTCGACATGCCATTTCGCGCAGCGGTAACAAGAGCCTCTTAGAAAATGTTAAATTGGCGCAGTCAGTTTTAAAGAAAAACCACAAAAAATAAGACCTCCACGTCAAAGAGTGATTCCAATTCCCAAGAGAGGAGGATTTTTACCTTTAATTCCATTATTTGCAGCTTTGGGAGCAATAGGATCACTCGGCGGCGGTGCAGCTGCAATTGCTAAGGCGGTAAACGATGCAAAGGCTGCGAAAGAACAATTGGAAGAGGCAGAACGACATAATAGGGCTATGGAAACAAAAGCAGTGGGAAGTGGATTCTACATTAAACCTTACAAAACAGGATGTGGATTATATTCACCATCTAATTCAAAAAACTGAAATATTTGCCTCGGCGACCATTGAGTAACATTGACATACTAAAATATGCTAAAATATTAAAATTACCATTTTTTCGAGGAGTGTTTATGAGAGATACATTACCTAAAAAAATATGGGAACATGAAAGTGGAATTATAAATTTAGATGACAATTCTGGTGAAGGAACGCATTGGGTAGCATATTACAAAAGAGGTAGAACTGTAAAGTATTTTGATAGTTATGGAGATCTACGACCTCCAGTGGAAGTGGAAAAATATCTTTTGTCAAACGGAGTAGGCATTATTAATTATAATTATGAAAGATATCAAAAATCGAATTCACAAAATTGTGGACAATTATGTCTACAGTTTTTAATAGCCCTACAAGTTAAGTAAGGATTTAGTTCTTGAAAGATAGTCAACATGGAATCTTCACCGATTTCGTGTACATTTACTCTAACGGGAAATGAATCGGAAAAAACGTTTCGTCTCGGAACGTTCCTTGTGACAGCCTTGAAGGAGGATGTCGAAAGCGGCATGCTGGACCCTTTTCACAACTTCCGGTTAATATGAATTAAACTAACCGCGTGTGTCCAATACATGTTGCGATTGCAATAACACATAAAACATATACGAAATTCGTAATTTTGGATACGCGTAGGAATAAATCACATTATAAAAAACGTTATAAAATATTCTTCGATTTCAAATGAATCACAATCATATAAAATAAAGCAAGTGTATTGACATATGAATTCGCTCTACTTCCCGAGGATAGTATTCATATTATTTCCCCATATTATTTCCCTTCCTAGAGAAAGTTACGACACGACAAATTCATTTCTAATATTAATAATTTTTTATTAACCTTTCGATACACCGGTAAAAAGCTTGCAAAGCCTAACAATATAAAGAAAAGAGCGTCATTTTTACTTTCAACACTCCTGAATAATTGATCGAATGGTTTACAGTGGTACGTGATTTTTTTATGCAATATAAAGTTTTTAAAACGCATAAGATCATTGCATCTCATTAACATTTTGCTGTCAATTTAGCGAAACGTTTAGGGAAGTTTACCTTCACTTTTTCTATAAAAACAGAATCACGTCTGTTTTAAATTCAGTATGAAAGCTGTAGCCAACCTCTTCACAAGTACTCCTACAATCGTGCAGACAGGTGAGATTCTTTATTAACATAATACGATGTATTTTTTAAATGTTATAAAGGTTGCTTACCATTTAACACATGTCAAAACTAACCATTTAAAGTATATGAATGGAGCTAAGACATGAATTTTCTTTTCCACAGCCTCCCCTTATAACATTTAAAAAAACACGTAGTATAATACTGTTTTTTGTTTCCGATCTAACAAAGTTACATTTAGTACTATGTAAAGAAGAGAAGAAAGAAGAAAATGAAATTTTATATTTTTAATAACATCTAAAGGTAACATACCCGACCATGTTTTTAGACTCTTTTGTAATGAATAGTATAATTGTTTATTCACAGATTTTAATAAAAACACTTCTTATTGTATGAGTTATTATGAGTAAATATGAGTACATAAATATTACATATGTACATATGAGTTGCCGACTTATGACTGATTTCTTTTCTTTCTCCTTCCACTGACTAACTCATGTTCTCGAATCTCTCACCCCATTTGTCTGTCACCCTCTTTGACTCTCACTCATTCCCTTCAGAACCGGTATGGCGGTGGTACTGGGGGGGGGGGGCGGAGGGGGGATCCGCCCACTAAACCTTGATCAGTCTCCTCCCATTTTACCTTGTCCAGTGTCCTCCCATTCTACCTTGCCCAGTCCCATTTTACCTTGCCCAGTGACCTCCCATTTTACCTTGCCCAGTCTCCTCCCATTTTACCTTGTCCAGTCTCCTACCATTTTGCCTTGGAAACAGGATGTCTAAAAAATACCCACACCCGTCTGGTATGTAACCTTTAGATGTTATTGAAATACATGATAGAAATTTCCTATTGCATCATTTATGTAACCTTTAGATATTACAAATGTTAAACAATTCCTACAAATATGAAACAATCCCCATTACATCATTTCTGAAGGTTTAACGTTCACTTTTCGGGTATATAAGAAGTTTTCCGTTCAGTTAACATCATAAGTGCTTTCTACAACAGTACTGGTACTGTTACTGGTACTGTTACTGGTTTAATTCTTTATTACTTATCATAATATAATGCTCTTCATTATTTATTAATGAAGATAATACAATTGAAAATAATACAATTTAATACTGTTTTTGTTCCTTGTTGCAGATCTAACATTTTATTTTTTCTTTCTTTACCGAATCATCAATCTACAATCTAATAGTGAGTATTTTTGTATTTTTTATATACGATTACTAAAATGATATGTTTTAATGCATCCTGTGTTTTTACATAACAGTAATGTCGAATAGTGGCGGCGGAAATGAAGAACGTTCAATTTTACAACAATATTTGCAGGATACTAATCCTTCAACTTCAATTACTACTAGCGTGGTTTCTGCACTTTCAGAAACTTCTCAGAGTGCAGTTACCACTCAGGCAAATGCTGTGCCATTCTGGTGGCATGACATTGACAATGGCTACTTCCTCCAGGAAGGTGCAGTTGATTCTGCCTTGACTGTACTTGGTGACGAGATAGATCGTTTAAGTCAAAATAATTTACTAACGCCGAATATTTCTTTTCAGATTCAACCGGTTCAACAAAATTTACTAACCCCGTCTACTTCTTTTCAAATTCAATCCCTTCCGCTAGTTTCCCAACAATCAATAGTTACTCCTATCGTTACTTCCACCGCTTCCACCGCAAAATCTATCGTTTCTAAACATGCTGCTGTTAAATCTGCTCCTATTTCTAAATCTGCTCCTATTTCTAAACCTGCTCATATTTCTAAAGCTGCTCCTATTTCTACACTTGCACCTGCTTCTATTTCTGAACTTTATGACGTCTTTCTCGTGAATCCAGATGTACGCGGGGTAGTCACAGATGTACGCGAGGTCTTCTCATCTAAGGACCGCTGAAAATTTGTGGTTGCCTAACCGTGAGTATGCGTTATTTAGGCGTCAACAAAGGATGACTAGGATTGTTAATCGAAGAGCAGCTCTCCTTTCATCTTTACGTTCGCCGCAAAATGACTCAGACTCAATGTTTTTGTCTAAGCAAAAGTCTAGTGCGGAGTTGTTAGGTCAGTCGCAACTTCGAGTTGTTGCAGATAATATCCCGCTAAATCCTAATGAATCTGGTGATTCTGAGATAATTAATATATCAGACCGATCAATGGAGATATCTCAATTATCACCAGCTCAATCACCTATTGGAGATAATATTAATTCATCAAAATCTGTTAACATTATTTCCAATATTCAGATTCAACCATCCCCAGAACCTCAAATTCCAGCACCTCAGGTCGTTTCTTCACAACCACTGCAGCCCCGAATGTCGACACCTATCGTTTCTTCAGAACCACTCGTTTCTTCACAACCAGTTCCTTCACAAGCACCGGCATCCTCTATTCCTTCACAAGAACCCTTAGCACCCTCTATTCCTTTACAAGAACCCTTACCCTCTATTCCTTTACAAGAACCCTTACCCTTTATTCCTTTACAAGAACCCTTTTCCAATTTATCTAGAGTTATCTCAACAGCTGTCCAAAATTATTATGATGGAATAATGCCTGAAGTTAGGAATTATTGTTTACAGGGTGAGAGAAATCTTAGAAAAGTCACGGACGAGTTAGAAACATGTGGCGAAATCATGCGTATAGTTCGCCTAAGGTCTCCGACTGACCGGGCTTTGAGCGAACAATACGATAAGATTTCGCTTGTACAGGACCGTCTGAGGCAAATCCAAGATTTATTTCATAATCTTGCCGCAGACATATCTACTTTATGATAGAATTCTTAAGGTAGATATGTCTGTGTTATTGTTGTTCAATGGTTTGTTCTTCAAATGAAGTTGTTCCCAAGAGATTAGGTATAAAGTATACCTAATGAGACATCTGTATTATTAAAGTTATTCAATTTACAGATGTCTTCAAATGGAAATCTAGGTGCAATAAAATCCATTGTGCTAGAGCAGGTGGAATTGAAAGTGAGTCAATTATTTTTAGTTTTAGTTTTACAGTTTACAGGTATATTATTTTTGTACTCATCCAGTTAACAGATGGAACTCTATTAAATGCGGAAACCGCAACCATTAATTATTGGTCGAATGGGTTTCCGCAAGTTTCCGCACCTAGCAGCTCACCATCACCAATATCACCGACATACACCCCAACACCAACGCTGACGGCGACCGCCGGAGCAGCAAGTGGCGGCGGCGGCGCCTCAACGTATTCGGTTGAGGCGGGTCAAACGCGGAGTGTTTGCACCGCCTGTGTTGGGGTCACAGTGTCAACCGCTCTTCCTGCACCAGCGGCTAAGACTGTGCAGGTGCAGGTGGAAGTGGAGGCTGCACCATCATCCACCGAGATGTGTGAGTCATGGGTTTATTTTTTTATTATTACATTCGTTTTTTTATTATTACATTCAACATTTTTAATAACATTACTTTTACAGTGAACAGTGAAGAAGATTAGTTTTTAGTTTAACTTAGTTTTTGTTGTTTAGTTTTTAGTAGTTATTTATAATTTCTTATTAGTTTTTAGTTTAACTTAGTTTTTGTTGTTTAGTTTTAGTTATTTATAATTTCTTAGTTTTAGTTATTTATAATTTCTTATTTTTGTTACGTAAATATTATTCAACATAATTATATTTTTACAAATAAATAATTTCTTACAACATGCATTTTTACTATAAATAGCAGATGATATTAATAACTACAACATAATAATAGAGTGTCGCAATTGGTAAAGAGTGAAAGTACCGTTTCAGAAAAGTACTGTTTTAGAAATATGAAGTTTAAACAACAGTCTCTAAAGTTACCTATACAAAATTTTGATGATGCAATCATAAACGAAACCTTTAAACGTCACAGTGCTCTTTTCGGAGGATCAACTAAACGTGCCATAATCAGTGGTAAAAGTGGAAGTGGTAAAAGTAATTTGATAGTGTCTTTGTTGGTAAACGCTAATGGGCTGCGTTTCAAAAATTTATACATTTGTTGTAAGACCTTATCTCAAGAAAAGTATAACTTTCTTAGACATTTGCTGCCTACAGTGCCGGAGATAGGTTACTTTGAAATTTCTGATACTGATAAGATGGTATCCCCTGCAAATGTAAAAGAATATTCAGTTGTTGTTTTTGATGACGTTCAATGTACTACACCAAATGTAATTAAAGAATACTTCTCTTTTGGACGCCATAAAAATGTCGATTGTTTTTATTTAAGTCAAACTTATAGTGCAATTCCAAAACAAATGATTCGTGATAATTGTAATTTCTTAGTGTTATTTCGGCAAGATTCTACAAATATAAAACATGTTTTTGATGATCATGTGTATGGAGACATGACCTTTGACCAGTTTCGTGATATATGCTACGCTTGTTGGAAGGAACCGTTTGGTTTTTTAGTTATTGATACTGACTGTACTATCAATGGGGGTAGATATCGTAAAGGATTCGACAATTATATAAACCTTTAAAACCACTACATTTTAACATTGTTCTTCAGTGTTGTAAAAGACGTTAAAGGAAACGGATGCGCTATGAGTAATAAACTTAAAGCTGAATTAGCTACTGCACGTGAAAGTTTGCGTACTAAATTAAAAACACTTAAATCCGATATCGAACGATCAAAACATCATATTGAGCAATCAAGAAAATACCTTCAGGCGACTTATTCATCTCTTGTGGAACCACTAAGAGATATTGTCAATAAGCTAGATGTTGTTCGCAGTATTTTACCTACAAAAGAAGAGCAACAATCGTACGAAGCCAGTGAAAAAGGCTTTAAAGGGGACCCGAAAAGTTCTTTCATACGAAAAAGACCTCTTTATAAATTAAAATCTGATCCTTCATCACAAATTACATGGTCAGAAAAGCATGATGTGAGTACTTCAACACCAGTTGGTCGTGAAATTGGAAAGAAACAACCTTCCATCTTAGAAGAAGAAGAAATTCACGACATCTCTCATGGAGAACCTGAATCTCCACCATCAAAATCTGCTTATGAAGAAGCTGAAGAGTTTCATACAGATAGCAGTAGTGTCCCTTTAGACGAATCTGAAGCTCATACTCGTACTCTTTTACAATAACGGAAATCAATACTACAATCTAAATTACAATCACCAGAGGTACAGGCTGCTTTACAACAAATTGATCCGTTACCACGTGATTATATTACACGATTTAATGTTGATGTGGAAAGTGAATTTGACACCAAATACGGTGTAAGAAAACATGATGGGAAATTGTTTATTGGTGCCGCGGAAGTTGCGTTTGATGGTCGTGATCTTGTAATAGGAGACTTAACATATAAAGGTACAAAAGGTTTATATGAACTGATTTTTAAGAAAGCTCCTGAGAAATTTACATTTCACGATGTACGTGACTATAGAGATATATTGAGAAGAACTCATGCATTTAAAGTAAATTATGATCCTTCTGGGCGAATATCTGCAAGTAAAGGATATAAGTATACACATATTATAAAACCAATAATGCAGGGAAAACCACCAAACGTTTGGTGGGCTCGAAGCTGGAAAACAGGTGGAGCTTTAGAAAAAGAACTTATACCTAACAGTTGTACACAGTATCAATACTGGGATAATGCTAATGAACTAGTAGAACGATTACGTTTATTGAAAGCATCAGAATCTGCAGGTCATACAGGACATACCAATGAGATTATAGCTATTATCGAAGAATTGAAAGAAGCCAAAATTATTTCGTAAATTTTAAGTATTTAGCTGGATGATATCGAGGTCATTCTTCAGTTTCACATCTTTGTTGGTCAGTTCACAATGACCATTGATAAGTTTGGAAGGCACATTACTAAACATACAGTTCTCAAGCATATTGTTTCTAGACAACTATTTTACGAAACATTATTAGACTTTCGAGGTGACCAGATAAATGACCAAGGCGAATTTCTTCTTTCAAATAGAGGTAATCAAACGACGTATACGATTCAAGAAACTTGCGTGGTTAAAAAAGCAATTTTTCATAAACCTTGGAACAGGGAAGTATTTATCAACGGTATAAATTGTACTGATACGTTAATTGGAAGAACGTTGAATGTGGGAGATAAAATCTCATTTTCTTGCACAGCTGTAGTTTGTGGAGCTACATTATTTGTTGAATTCATTATAAGGTGACGAGTTCTAACTGAAAATGTCTAATCTATCATCGGCTGTAAAACGTGATGTTGTCGATGAACTGCACAAACCAGCAAGGAAAAACTTTCGCAGTCGTCGAGTTATAATAAAAGGTCTCAGAGATCTCTTCCAAGCAGATTTAATTGAAATGCTTCCTTATTCAAAGATAAACAAAGGATACAAGTACATTCTGGCTGTGATCAACACATTTTCTAAATTTGCTTGGGGAATAGCATTAAAAAACAAGACAGGTAAAGAAGTAACCAAAGCTTTTCAAACAATCTTATCTGAAGGTAGAAATTCTATACCGAGAAATCTGCAAACAGATAACGGAAAGGAATTTTACAATGCAGACTTTCAAGATTTAATGCAGAAGTATAAAATTAATCACTACAGCACATATTCTAATTTAAAAAGTTCGATAGTTGAACGCTTTAATAGAACATTAAAACACAAAATGTGAAAGAATTTAGCATGCAAGGAAATTTCAGCTGGTTCAAATTATTACCACAACTAATCGAAGAATACAACAACACAGTGCACAGTACGACGGGTTACAAACCTAGTAAGATAAATCAAAGAAATTGTGGATCCAATAAGTGCAAAATTTAAAGTTGGAGATCATGTGCGCATCAGCAAATATCGACAAGCATTTGCGAAAATGTACACTCCAAATTGGTCTAACGAAATATTTTCAATTTCATCAGTGCAGAATACTAATCCCCGAACATACCTAATTAAAGACGCTGACGGTGAAGCTATACTTGGTGGGTTTTATGAGTACGAATTACAAAAAGTGAAACAACCTGATGTATATTTAATTAATGTGTTGAGAAAAAAAGGTAATAAAGCACTAGTTAGTTATTTAAGATTAAGTTCTAAACATAATGCTTGGATACCAAAACGCAATGTTTTATAATAACTTTTTATTAACTATAATTAGAAACATACATTATTTACAATAAATATATTTTACGAACTAACATATTTACTTTGTAGTATATTATTATAAATGAAACATATTTAATCTATTTACTATTTTTATTACTTTTTTCTAATTCCTTTTCTAATTCTTCAATTAATTCTTTCAGTTTTCTATCTCTTTCTATATCAGCAATTTTATAATGACCCCATGCGAGAGTATGAATCTTGTCATCCAGAATATATATCGTTTATCATCTTTCGATGATAATGCAACTTTATTTTTCAACTCTGTGTACACCGTATGAAAATCTGAATGAAACACGTACATTTTCTAAAAAATGAAACCATCTCGTTCAATAATTTTTTTTATAGTGATCGGTGGGGGTAGTGAGTCGGAACGGTGACCGGGGATTGGTCTGTTGGGGCGTGACGGATCGTTGATGAGATGTTTCCAGGCATTGTGGAGGTAAAAGCCAGTATCACGGTTCAGATTATTGGGATGCTTGAGGATTTCTATAGATTCACGGATTTTACGATTGAAAAAATGAGATGAGCGGGCTAGAAGTTTTGTGTCGGAGAATAGGATTTGGTGACCGGTTTCTAGTTTGTGTTCAGCTAGGGCCGAGCCAGTTGTTTGTAGTAGTCTAGTACAGCGTTCATGTTCAGAAACACGAGTACTAACATACCGTTTTGTTTCACCGATGTATACACGCCCACAGGAACAAGGATGTGATCTTTTGTGGAGGGTAGGCAATCTGAAAGTTTCGTCATGGGTAAGTAAATTGATTTGATGTTCTGTTGTTTGAGTATTTTGCCGATTCTATCTGTTATGGTGTGAATGTAAGGTAGGTAAGCTGTAACGATTGGAGATGTATCAGATTCAGAACGTGGAGGAATTGGGGTGCGATGACGAGAAATGGATCTTTGGATGTCGTGCTTTTTGTAGTTGTTTTTTAGAAGGACTCTTGTTACGTGGTTCAGTTCAGTTTGAAGTGAAGAGGGTTCTGATAGGGCAAAGGCACGGCTTACTAGTGAGTTAATGACTGACTGTTTTTGAGAAGGATGATGGTGTGAATATGCATTCAGATAGCGATCAGTATGGGTTGGTTTGCGATACACAGAGTGTCCTAATCTACCGTTAGGGAGGCGGCTTACTAAGATATCAAGGAAAGGTAGGTAAGTGGCCGTCAGTTTCATATTCCAAAGTGAAGCGAATGTCAGTATGTTGAGAATTTAGCTGTTCAAAGAAGTTGTTTAGGGATTCCTTACCGTGTGGCCAAATAGCAAAGACATCATCTACATATCTGAACCAACACTTGGGTTTAAGTGGGAAAGAAGTAAGGGCTTGTTGTTCGAATGCTTCCATAAAAATGTTGGCTACTATTGGGGAGAGAGGAGAGCCCATGGCTGTGCCTGAGACTTGTTCATAATATTGATCATTGAACATGAAGTAGGTTGAGGTTAAGCAACATTCTATTAAGGGAATTAAGTCTTCGGGTTGGTTATGGGCTGTGAACAGTTGTTGGATGATTGTGATGGTGTCGGGAATTGGCACTTTGGTGAAAAGAGATTCTACATCGAAGCTGACCAGAATGTCCTGAGGGTCTAAGGAAATCTCGTCAATTTTTTGGACGAAGTGCTGAGAGTTGAGGATGAAGGTTTCACTTTTACCTGCAAACGGTTTGAGATTCTGAGTGTACCCACTCAGTCTCAACGACTAACCAGAAGCAGCAGCAACACCACCAGCAGCAGCAGCCCTGAAGAAGTTCTTCTGCAATGAAGAACGAAACGTCGGCAGTAGAAGTCAACGTGACGCGGTTCCAACCGGAATCCAATTCAAACACGTCTATATATATTTTTAACCAACGAGACTGTTTAAATTTAATTGCCCTGTGGATTTGAATTAATGTTAAACCATGTTCCAAACATTGCTTTAGATTTAAATAATGAATTATGTATTTGGTTTTGTTACAGAGATTTGGAATAAGTTTACTATATTTTGATTTTGGTGGAATTATGTTTTCCGGACAAAACGGTAAATCGTTGTGCTTTTCATGTAAATAAGTCGGAAGTCCAAATCTACTTCGAATACGTACCCAACATCTGAATTTTCTTCTAATTCTGAAATGTTAAGATTGTTAATTTCTTCTCTGCTTAACCAAGTAAATTCTCCCCATGGAAATCTCGAACACATCGCATGCCCATAGAGATTTGTAGCATCAAAATAAAGTAAATAATTAGTTGCCTTGCTTGAATCAAAGCTCTGTAAAAATTTATTATTACCGTTTTCAATTCTTTTAGTGCACATGCTCACTCCACCACGAATACCCATTCTGAAAAAGTGTAACATATCAACATCCTGTAATAATTCTAACTTAATTTTCGTCATTCGTAACATTGCATCCCAACTTAATCCCGGAGCTGTGAAAAAATGGCAAGGATCAAGTTTATAATTATCAATACAAAGATCTCTGAAATTTTCAAATACGTCTGCTAATAATAAAATATCTGATGTTACATATATATCGTTGTAATCACCCATACTTTTACAATTAAATAAATTCCAAACGCGCTGTGCTCTTTCATAATCTTCATCACTAATGTGTTCATCATAAAGCACGTCATAAAATTCTTCTCTAGAAGGTAAGGTGGGATAATATAATTTCTCGAATGAGTTAATAAAACAATATGGAAAAACCCCTTTTTGCCGTACTAATTTAAACATTTCATCATCATTGAAATATTTCCTAATTTCCCTACATTGCCAATCTTCCAAGTATGAGCCTAATTTTTCCAAAGACGATTGCATGAAACGAAAAGAATCTACAAATCTTATTTTGAAATAAACTTTGCGCTTTTTTCCTTTACAATCTATCTTATCCCCTACGTGTATTATTTTCGAAAAAGATATATATTTTTCTTTATTTTGCGCGATCACATCAACGTCCTCTCCTTCTAATGCTATCGTCTTCACAAATAAATGACTATCACAATTAGAAAGATTATGAAAGAACACTGGAATGAATTTTGGTATTTTAAAATTAACATTACACACCGAATGAGCAGCTCCTCTAAACGCTCCAGTTAAATGTTCATGGTCACGGACTTTTTCCTTAACATCCAATATTGGTCTTTCACAAATATGACACATCGTTGCGCTGTCGTAGGCCTCTTTTTCTTCTCGTGTTAAATCAAGCATTGGTTTAATTTTACTTAAATATTTATCATAAATCTCTTTAATATGTTTTTCTAACGATTTTATAAACTCAGTAGCAGCATTTCGTCCGCGATATAACTTTAATGTTGACAAATTGTTATTAAAGCTACACTTAATATAATACGCAAAAGAATGAGGTTCATGTTCATAACATTTAACTGTGAAAGACTTATCTGGAGTTGGTTCAACTATATCTAATGGTTTTAGTAAAGCCTCGAAATCAGCGTACACAACAAAGGGCAGTTTTAATTGCTTCTCAAAATTTTCAAATTGTAACATATTTTCTGGGATAGATTCATCATATTTATTTATTTTTAACTCTGCTGATGGTAAAATTGTTTTGATAATTTTACAATCTTCTCTTTCGTGTCGTTGCAATTTTTCTACACATGGAAAGTATATTAAACATCCTTCACAAATATATTTCTCGTGACCGTGGTGTGACGTCTGTTTTGACACTAAACGCGATAAATTTTTAATCCAACAATAGTGAGTATTTTCGTTACCGTCATCAACCAATAACAAATTTATATGAATATCTTTTCGATTTTTAGTAAAATGTAGCGGTCCTACAACTTCATAGACTATAACGTTACCGTTATAATGGGAAGCAAGTCCATAAACATTTATAGAAATATTGTTCTGACTTTCAAATTTTTTTACATCACAAACTTTCAGTGGAAATTCTAAATCTGTGAAATCTGCTACCGTGCCATAATTGGGATACGAAGATATCCTTTGAGGAAGACCTGTCGGTTAACACATCGCTGATGTTATCGCTCAGGCAAAACAAGCGTTGTCATTATTTCTAATGTTTATCACTGATTTTTTCGCACTTATTGAAGCCGGTAATGACATGAAGCTGGATGCTTTCAACGGATTATATTTATTAATGTTGACTTCCATATACAAAATTCTGCACAAAGTCCACCCTGCAACAATATTTACAACATTATACATTATTCCAAAAGAATGTATTAATTACTTTCTTTACCTGAATCTCGCTCCTGAAATTCTGACATTTTAGCATGAATTTCGTTCACGAACTCCCGATATATATTATATACATCCGTTTCAAAACAAGTTATTTTATTTTTGGTATTGAAAGATTTTATCTCGGTACTTTGTTTAGAATCCAAGAAATACACTCCGAAAATTTCCACATTCCATTTTAACGCTTTATGAATATCCAATATACTATGAACCAAAGTTAATACTTTTTCTTGAATATTATACGTAAAGTCGTCAACGTCCACATAGTTGTAGGGTTCGGTGATACGATACGAAACAATTTTATCACCGAATGCACCATATCACCTTTTCTACACCATTATCAACAATTACAAAAGCATTGCTTTTATGTGAATTACTACGTAGGTGTGCCGACAAACACTTTCTGTTAACGTATATTTCGCACACATCACGTTTCACAACGTTCACGGGGTCAAGAACTTTGGATGGACCGGCTTCATTTAATTTCAAACGTTTACCGTGACATGCTGTACGCATGTGTCGATTCTTATTATCAATTCTCGAAAATTCTTTTCCGCACTGATTACACTCAAACATGTTTTTAGAACTATTACTTCGATCACGTTCAATACAATAGGTTAACTCAACGTGAGTGCCACACTTCATCTATAGGTACAAAATTATACACCTCCTTATATGTGCTACATACTTTAAGGTTAAAGTGGTTTGAAGATCATGTTAAAGTTACTTCGAGGTTACATTCAAAGTCATATTAAGGTTACCTCAAGGTTATTTCGAGGTCACATCAAGGTCACCTCAAAGTCGTTTCAAGGTCGTCTCAAGGTCATTTCAAGGTTACATCAAGGTCATTTCAAGGTTACCTCAAGGTCATTTCAAGGTTGCCTCAAGGTCATTTCAAGGTTACCTCAAGAACGATTCCTGAACCTCCTCCGACTTTGACCTTGAACCTCCTCCGCGTCAAGGTTATGGTAGGTCGATTCTGGAACCTCCTCCGACCTTGACCTTGAAACTGGAACCTCCTCCATGTCAAGGTTATGGCGAAGGTCACGTCAGGGATAGGCCGATTCTGGAACCTCCTCCGACCTTGACCTTGAATTTTTCCGTAAAGGTCGGAGGAGATTCCAGAATCGACCTATTCCTACTACTTATTTTATATTGAAGAACAATCGATGTCATTATGTTTTAAAAATAATATCGTTTAAATGTCCTCCTCGACTTCGTCCGACTGAATGCATTCTGGAGGCCCAATTTGCGACTACTCTTTCACACATATCGCGTGGTATATTTGTAATGGTGCGTTGAATGTTCCGTTTGATGTCGGGAATTGTTTGTGGCTTATTTTTGTAAACGAGAGATTTCACATGACCCCATAGGAAAAAATTCAAGGGTGAGATCGCATGATCTTGGTGACCAGTTGACAATACCATTTTTTGAAACTGCGTCCAGGAAACTGTTGTTGCAATAAAACAATTGCCAGACGAGATGTGTGACACGTCGCTCCGTCTTGTTGAAAAAAAAAACATTGTTTATGTCGACATTTCTCAGTTCAGGCCAAAGATATGTAGTTAACATATTCATGTACCGTTCACCATTAACCTCCAGAATGCATTCAGTCAGACGAAGTCGAGAAGGACGTTTAAACGATATTATTTTTAAAACATAATGACATCGATTGTTCTTCAAAATAAAATAAAGATTAAAGGATTATCACTTGTAGTTATTGTTGTGTCGCATTTGGAAATTCTGACGCACCTATTGGAAAACCCTTTATATAAAACAAGTTTTTTTTTCTTCTTTTTGTATGCAAAGGAATATAAGTCTGCGCCCAATGAATGCTGAAATACTTTAGTGTACAAATGTTATAAGTTGACATACATATCTATTTTTTTGTGCAAAAAAAGTATATTTAATATAATTTTCAAAATTCTTAGTATGTTTTATGTTAATTAAAATTCGATAGCCAGTATACTTCGAGAAAAAACTTTTTGAAAATTGTGCAGATTTTCAAAAGCGATGTCATTTTACTGCAGATTTTATAGATCCATTTGAAACATTAAAATGCTAATACCTCGAAACTATATTTTGGGTACTTATATCCTTTTGCACGCGCACCGAGACGAATTGTAATTGTCAAATATTCCATAGCCAGTGCTACATTTTATTAGTATTTTAAAAATTTTTTTTTTGCCATTTAATTCAGGACCAGAGGATGTTAGAAGAAAATAAATAAAAGAATCAACTTCTAATTTTAATTCTGTATAACTTTTAACTATTTTGTCGTAAAATTATTAGGAGAGGAAATAATTGAGAATCCTTATTTTTACATGTAAAATCCCATGTCTCGGAAACCAATTCTACACCCGGTATATCATTAATTATTTATTTATACGTTTTCAATTTACAGATGTTCATCGAAATATCTATTGTTGAAATCAAAAGTTATTGAAAGTTATATTCGTTTATATTAACAAGAGAATTTGTTTTAATCATTTGTTTGGTAACTGACGATACGCCACCGCCACACAAAGCATTACGCATTACCAGTTACCCTAGACCAGTACCATCAACTGACACATCAACCTGATATGATCGACAACCAACGGTGGTGGCGCCAGCGTCGCCGGAAGAACAAAGATTGCTGTTGTGAATTTTGCAGAATTTAAGAGAACAACAACTGCGAGAAATGGATGTATGTTAAATATTAATTATTATTCTTAATTATTTTCATAACATCATCTTTTTGCAGCAATTCAACTCACGATTTAAAATCAAGTTAAATTTATATTTATGTAGAGTTCAAATGTTTTCATGTTTTATTACATTTATATCATGTTACATTTTGCACATCCATTTATATTTCCGTTATACTAGAAAGTAATTTTTACCTTGCTACTGAAGAAATAAAAATTGTCATTGTTTTTTGTAGGCATATTTTTATTAAGGCTTAAAATTTTTAAGTCCAACTTGGCATATCTAAAGGGTTTTTCATTAAGAGCGACGCATTTTGTTTTTAAAATAAAACACTGATGTCGTGAGAAATTTAAGATTATTGTTACTTCGGTGTAAAGTACAGTTAATACCATTATTGATGGAACCACAATATCATTCAAATGTCTTCCACGAAAGTGCTGACAAGAAGGAATCCGTTTAACCCAAGTTTCCATGACTTTTTCACCTAAATTGAATATCAGCAATGACACCTTTAATGTTGGTCTGCAAATCGTGTAATGTTGCTGGTTTCTTGGTGTAAACTAACGACTCAACATAACCCCACAGAAAGAAGTCTAGGAGGGTTAAATCGCACGAGCGAGGAGAATAACTGATTGGTCCGTTTCTGGAAATAATCGATTCCACCAAACTTCTCTTTCAATAAGTCAATTGTTTGATTGGCAGTATGGCAAGTGGCACCGTCTTGTTGAAACCACATGTCGTCCTAGTCCAGAGTCATCCAATTTGGGCCAAAAAAATTCACTCATGGAAACTTGGGTTAAATCATATTTAAACGGATTCATGTCGGCGTTTCCGTAGACGACATTTGAGTGATGCTGTGATTCCATCAATAATGGTATTAATTGTAGTTTACAACGAACTAAAAATAATCTTAAATTTCTCACGATATCTGTGTTCTATCTTAAAAACAAAATGCGTCGCTCTTTTAATGAAAAACCCTTTATAAAACTTAATTGTTCAAGAAATAATATACATTTAATCAAGTTAAATTTAAACATTTTTAGCCTTGCTAAACATACGTCAACAAACAAGAATTACTACTTTTATTTTTTTGAGTAGTATAATTAAATTTCAATAAAATTTTTATTATACAGGGTGAGTTTTTTTCGATGTTTAGCATTGGGATCTCGGAAACTAGCAGAGCTAGAGAGACGGTTAAATGGGGAAAGATTTGTAGTTTTAGGAGCCCAGTTTAATGCAGCTTTTGTTTTTTTCTTAAAGTTCATGGCTGGCTAGATATTTTGAAAAAACTGATTTTTTATAAATTCGTTAAATTCATATAGCTCGGTTATTCTTGATTTTAGAGAAAAGTTGCAAGACAAAAGTTGTACAGAATTATGTTCTTAATTAATTAGTCGAACTAAATTTTCCATATAAGCTCTTATTTTTCAGTTATGACATAAACATCAGTTTTTTTAAATGGAAACCATAGTAGGCCATGAGTGAAAAAGAAAGGCCTTTTTTTTACCTTTTCAATGATGTAACATTCGATATGGTTATTTAAAAAAACGATGGAGATACGGCAGTTTTTCTTTTTCAAAATTGTTAATATGGTTGGCCATGGAAACAAAAGTTTATTGACAAATGCAAGTTATAAATGGTGAGCAAATAAAAATCAGAGTAGAGTAGGCGCTGCAAAAAAATGTATGTCTGTGATTAAATAAAAGATCAGTACATTTGACAGTCCATGAATGTATTACATTAATTAATTCAGTTAATCACAAACATTGCACAGCCCACTCTAATCTGATTTTTATTTGCTCACTTATATTACTTTGACGTTTTGTTCGCCGTTTCTTTTTTACATACGTTTCAGAATCAAAACTCTAATACCAACAATAGTTCAATATTTCAATAGCCTCCTAGGAGAACCTTCAACCTCAAAACATCAGTATCACTATAATTTCATGTTTTCTTCAATTTTCGAAATTTTTAACATTGGGCCCGTTCAGACGACCACAGCAGCTGAGTTGCTAACTCAGCAATCGTTTGTGATTGGCTCACATTAAGATAATAGCCAATCACAAACGATTGCTGAGTCAGCAACTCAGCTGCTGTGGTCGTCTGAACGCGACCAACGATTTAATGTCAACTCTTTTTTGTAAACACTCACTTTATGACCGCTTTTTGTTGAGATAGGGTTCATTTTCATCACCAACTCAAAATACTGTTAAATATCAAACAGTTATGTAAAACATTGAAATACAAGACCAATAATTTGTACGTATAAATTATTTTATAGTTTACAAACACGAAGCAGCGAAACCTTGGAAGATCATTCTTGTGGTTCTGAAAACAACCTTTAAAAATTCACCAGATGAACAACTGCAAGTATACCAGGGTCGGGGAGTAGGACTTGTCCTTCATATTGCTAATCCGAAGCCTTTTTAACAAATCTAAACTATCGAGAACAAAAATAAACTAAAGATATTTCTAAAGATGTTCGAAAAGACCACCATTATTTGCAATACATAAATTACACCTCTTTAAAATCGAATTTACTGCTTTCCTAGTAGAACGTACGTCATCAGGGGCTATTCTGTAACTTATTAACAGGCTGTTAAAATTTAAGGGTACGTTAGAATTCAAAATAGAGTCTTGTGATTCACTGTTACTACGATAACTGTACTTTTTATTTAATCACAGATATACATTTTCTTTGCACCGCTTACTCTAATCTGATTTTTATTTGCTCGCCATTTATAACTTGCATTTGTCAATAAACTTTTGTTTCCATGGCCAACCATATTAACAATTTTGAAAAAGAAAAACTGCCGTATCTCCGTCCTTTTTTTAAATAACCATATCGAATGTTATATCGTTGAAAAGGTAAAAAAAGGCCTTTCTTTTTCATTCATGGCCTACTATGGTTTCCATTTAAAAAAAACTGATGCTTATGTCATAACTGAAAAATAAGAGCTTATATGGAAAATTTAGTTCGACTGTTTAATTAAGAACATAATTCTGTACAATTTTTGTCTTGCAACTTTTCTCTAAAATCAAGAATAACCGAGCTATATGCATTTAACGAATTTATAAAAAATCAGTTTTTTCAAAATATCTAGCCAGCCATGAACTTTAAGAAAAAAAACAAAAGCTGCATTAAACTGGGCTCCTAAAACTACAAATCTTTCCCCATTTAACCGTCTCTCTAGCTCTGCTAGTTTCCGAGATCCCAATGCTAAACATCGAAAAAAACTCACCCTGTATAATAATAATAATAATAAATTGTCTTTATTGGCCTACATAGGAAACATATTATTTTTCTTTACAAATGAAAAAGAACATATTACATTAGACCAAAAGGCGAAGTTCAGTGCAAGTATCTGCACTGTTCTTCCACTTAACCTTTTAGATTTTAGTACATTACATTATTATTACTTTTTTTTTTTTAATAAACAAACGAGGTGAAAGCATGTAGTAGTATATATATCTATAAAATATTAATTGAATTTTGAATGAATTAAGTTACACTTTAACAGTTTACATTTGTTACAAATTTATCTGAAACGAATTAAGTTTTCTGATTGCTGCATGAGCAAAACGTGGCTATATTTCTTTTTAAAAGCTATTGTATTATTCAACAATTTTAAGTCTTCCGGCAAAGTATTAAATATAGATGCAATATTGTATTAAAAATAAAAAATTAAATGCTACTATTGTATCAATACAGAAAATGTATATTATGTACGAGATATACGAAGTATAATAATTGTCTTTATTTTTAATTATATTTATACTAAATCCACAAATATTTTTTTACTTTGAATAATGCTGCTGTAGCAACTAATAACAAATTAATAGTGTTGCACATTGTAAACAGTAAAAATATTGTTTTCAAACTGTGAAGTTTAAACTACAACTTCTGTACAGAAGAATCGCAAGTGAAACGTCATCACGTTCTTCTTGGGGAGCAAGCAAACTTGGCATCATCAGCAGCATTTGGGGTGGGAATTAGTAACTTACTAAACACATCCTATTTGGTTGTCTCAAAAATTTATACATCTGCTGCAAGATCTTATTTCAAGGAAAGTATGAATTTTTTTGGCATTTCTTAGCAACAATGCCGGAGATAGATTATTTTGAAATTTCTGATATTTATAAGATGGTATATCTTATACACTGAAGATGCACCAAACTTGAGGGACACGTTTCTGACATTATTTCAAACAAAATATCTTAATAATTTTTTTTAATCGGTGCAACTTGAAATTTGCATAATTTGGAGCCGATGTTTTTATAAATACCGTAGCGATTTAAATTTCTGCCGCCGTGAAACAAGACGAGCGATTTAAATTGTTTTATGAATGGCACGCGCCTGCAAGAAGACAATAAATATCTATCGTAAACGAAAAAATTTATGAGAGGCTTTTAAGTTTGGCCTTGACCGCAAGACGTGTTAAAGGCGAACACTTTGAAAAAAGCGTGCGTTTTCGTCGCACTAACATTTATGCAAACCGTAATTACATCAAATTTGCCGAGTCTTAATAATGTACGGTAATTAACGCCTGTAACGGGTTTTTATTTATTCCTATGTCCAACAATTACTACAATTATGTACTATTAAAAAATGGGGAAAACTAGTAACTAGAATTATTGCTTCCGCCGCGCCGGTCTGCTAAATTATTTGCCTATCAGACTGAACTTGGTCACATGAGGTAAAAACAAATTCGGAAGCGGGCAAATTACAAAAACGGCAATTACCTTACAACATGTGTTCGTATAATCTGCGTATTCTCGAAATGTGTAATCGCCCATCGCACACACCAACACACCCACACATAATAAACTTAAAAATGAAAAGTATAAACTACACCAACTAATTACTCGTCACTACAACGTTAACCAGAACGGAGTGAACGAACTAAATGTGTTTCATCATATCATCTGAGACGCGACAGCTTATGGGGTAGTAAAGTAAAAAACCGAACGTTAAGGCAGGTTAAGAATTCGGGCCGCTCTCATCTATTGTACGTTTTAAAAATATACGATTCTCCTTTCCCTTCGATTATCTCAAAACTTATTCATTAAAAAAAAATATTATAGGAAACTTTTATTTCTTTTCACGATATCTACCAACATACCGAGTTTGGTGCATCTTCACTGAAACAGCCTGTAGTTACTTTTTAAGTCATCTGCCTATCTTGATTGTTATTCTCTGGCCTACCCACTTATGGATTTTGGTTTTTCTTCATTGTCCGGCAAGTAGCATCATAAATCACGAACACTAAACACCTTGTAAGACAAAAAGAAGAACTTAGAGGTCACGTTCCTTTAATTTATAACACAAATTTGTTGATAGTGTGTTTCATTTATTTTACATATTTTGGATTATATAAAAAATACAACCATAAAAGTCTTAGACTTTATTAGAAATGCAATTATCAAACAGTGTATACAGCTTTAAAAAATCGTACGAAATTGCACATTTAATTACGAAATAAGTTTCGGGACTTAATAAATACATAAAATATAAATCTGCAGCAAATTATTCTGTGATTTTGTATTAATAATAAAACGTTAAATTTTGTAACATTATTAAAAACTGCAGATGTACTTGGCACTAATCTGCTCAATAAAATGTTTTGTGTATTTATATCCTTAAATGAAAGCATTTAATAATGATACACGCATATTTTGCTTTCGTATTAATACTGAATCACAGAATAAAAATCAAAGTAAAAATTAAAAAAGATCAATTTAATAAAAAATTGTGTAACAGCTTCAGATTAACCTAAAAAAAAATTAAAATCCGCCGATTACAAGTTAGGTGCAAGTGTATTCATATTCAATTATACACAGTGTATCACAGAACTATTCATATTATAAGTATTCACACATCAAAAAGATTTGAAGAAGATGCGCACTCATTTTGGTACGAGTAAAGTTAAATCTAATTTGCTACAATCTAAGTGTGTATATAATTACGTCTTAAGTAAGTTCTTACCACCAACAATACAAACTATTGTGAGAAGTTTACGTTAATTTTTACGTTTAATATAGAAATTGTCATGCTATTTTCGTTCTAGTTATTAAATGTAATTCTACGCTGAATACGCGAAATGATTAGAGTAATATTTATTCAGATGCTATAGATTATATTGGCTTCAGAATCGTTATACTTAAATAACAGAATTTTAGCAATAAAAAATGATAAAAATTACTGATAAATTGAAACACATGAATTTTTTCCTGCTTTCACAGAGTGACACTCTTTAATGAATCTAAACATTTATTGAAATAAAATCATAATTACTTGGAATTTTTAAATTCTAATTAATTGATCAATTTTAAATATGAGATGATAGAAGGAAGCAGAACAAATGTAAGTAATTTATTCTGATGCAATTTCCAATATGTGATTGTTTATTACCATACTCTGGACATTTCGGAGCGTTGCCATGGCTACGTGATTAACCTAGTGTTGTGTAACCACGCTCCAAAATGTCCGAAGTCTGTTTATTACTTACATGATCAGTAATTAAAGTGACCAGATTTTAGTTTAGCAGAAATTATGGACAGTCATTTGCTATACTTCTTTGTTGGGCAAGTATGTAACGTCCACTTGATTAATTAGTAATTTTTTTCTGTAAACTACAAGCTAAAGCACATGCAAACTTAATTAACCAATACTGCAATCAGCACATGCATAAAACACTTAAATTGAAATACCCTATTATTCAGCACCAATTATTCACAACATTAGGATTATACGTGTTTGCTTCTACAAGACATGGGGGTCATGTAGTGAAAATATTTATATCTAAGACAAAACTCTTTTTTTTAACCTTTAAGTACTAATCTAACATACTGAATTGCTGCTACGTTTAGAGAGATGGTCAATTTATGAGGATCAATTGTAAAAAAATTAGTTTGCTTTTGAAATAAGTATGTAATAGAATGTGTTTTTTCGTTTTTTGTTGAGATTTTATTTCTAATTCTCCTAATTTTCTGCATCATTTTTCAGATGCCGATTAAATATATTTCTATACTTTTTTTTTTCTAGAATTAGCATACTGTTTGCAGTTCATTTAATTAGTTTTAAGATGAAATCCTTTGTTTCCTGGAATAATATCTAATACAATAAAAACATGCATTGCTATGTATTTTCTGCCTATTTGGTCCACCTTGTTCACACCATACTTAACATAGCAATAGAATTTTAAGAAAATTTTCGCTTCAGTATCCAAATGTAGGTATAGAATTTCACAATAGCTTATTGCTTCATTCGAAATTGCTCGCGGACATTGTAGAGTTTTGGCGGTGGAAATAAAATTAATTAGGATAGACTTTGTACATGTTTTTATATGAATAAGTATTAATGGCATAAAATGGCGTTTAATTAGATAAAAGTCTGAATAATTTTGATGTTGACAGTTATTAATAAAGTGATTACACGACTTACACGACACTTAATAAATATACTATGAACTTTAGAAGATAGGCCATCTATTCTAAGCTAAACTAATCACCTAAATAAATTCACAATAACCATCACATTAGAAGAGAGTGTATAAACATATTATTGACTCGAAATACACATGTGCCACCAATAATACATATATTCTAAAGGTCGCCAGCAACGTGTGAGGAAAATTTTAGCTGTAGACTACCCTGTTGATAAAAAAACTAAATAATTACATTTTTTTTAAACAACTAACAGATGCCCAGTTATATGTGTATTTTATAAAAGAGAACCATTAAAAGTGAACAATAAATACTTGATATTTGTTAGTTCATCATTAATTTTAACTTTAAATCAGTCAGTACAGTCTTCTTACAGGAAACAATAGAAAGTGAAGTTTCTTTTAAACGAAATAAATGATTCCATGATATTACAGCTTTACATAACTGAGCGCCCATTGGGATTTTTAACGTCATTTCATTTATAAATGTTCAAATAAAAGCATCATACTTAGGCATACTTAACTTTAAATTTTCGAAATTTCTTACAGCATTACGCATACTTCAAACACCTAAGTAAATTACTTTCGAGATTTTCTTCAAATAATAATGTTAAATATTAAATCATGTAAAACAATATAATAATAAAAAAATATGAATATTTTTTTAAGTTATCATTGAAAACAAAATCTTTTAATTGACAAAAAAGTATATTGCAAAATTTTAAAAATAAATTGTACAATTGACTAAGACAACACATAATAAATTAAACTACAAAGTACGATAAAACTACACAAAACAAATAAATAATTACGATGCCTGAGACGAATTAAAGATGATTCTTAATTGTATAATTTTAGTAAAAAAAAAATATCTATACTGTCTGGTAGCTGCTGTTCAAGAGGAGAAAACCTAGAAATGTGCAAAACACTCGAATAATTGCAACTAATATCAAACATTAACATTTAATAAAACAATCAATTGGGAAAGTACGTATACTTATAATAATATTTAAAGCTTAAATACCAATTAACACTTACGCAAAGTATAGTTTCAGTTCCACAAAAAAATGTGTATTTTGTTTTAAAGAACAAGTGCATCTTTTTTACCATTGCAACGTTTTATATTTATCAGTTTTCATTTTATTTTACTTTGCTCAAATTACTAATAATAAAATTATGTGTGTACATAATTGTAATAGATTCGACCTTAAAAATATTTCCCAATCAATTTCCGTTACTCTAATAAAAGATTAGACCAGGATAGTTTTTTTTGCACATTCTAAGGGGGCCGGAGTTAATGCGGGCAGGGTTTAGAGAGCAGCTATTCGCATCGGGTTTTAACCCTTGGCCCCCACTGCTGTCATACATATTCCAATGTAGACCTTTTGCCCTTGCCACGTTGTTCAAGCAACCGCTCAAATAACTTCTTTATTTCACTGATGATCCACACTGACGATGTTAACAACGTTAACGTAATCATATCTGGAAAATTAATGAACACTATTTGATGTTGTTTGAGAAACACTCGTAGTTACCCCAGCTGGTCAGAGCTTCTGTCTGAAACACCCTTTGCAAAGGTGGAAAATAAACGACGAGCAGTTGACCAACCACCGACAAAGTAACTGCCACCAGGAACATTTTATTTGAGAATAATCCAATTTGAAATACGCTTTTCGTTTGAGACCTACAGGACAAGGCGTTCCACATGTCGAAAAAAACAAAACATGTAAATGTCATTGTTGTGTCTCTAGCAGTTATTCCATCTGTTGTTAACTAAAAATTATAATAGCGTTAATACACCAGTCTTTCAAAAATAAGAGTACTGTGGAGTTCTCTAACCGAGGTAAGTTCATAGAGATGTTCATAAAAATTATAATAAATTTAATATTTCTTGTTAACAACTTGAATTAATTAATTATTTAGCGTAAGGTCGAAAAGTAAGGACCAAATTCAATGTTTTAAAAATGTCTAATTTTTGGAAAAATCGTTCGGACATTTTCTTTTTGCTTTTATTTTGAAAATGTTTTGTATTATATAGAGTGACCCCAAAAGAGCGGGGCCGAGATCAACTTTATTTCTTTGAAGGGCAATCCCCATTTTTTGTCCACAATTTGGAATAGCTAATAAAATTTTTAAGATTTTTCATTGTAGCCTCTGCCTAAAATACAGGCTGTTTCAATGAAGATATAACAAACTGGGTATGTTAGTAGATATCGACAAGAGAAATAAAAGTTTCGTTGTCCATACAAACGTTATGTCCTATTGGCATATCTACGAGCTTCGTCGAAAAACAAAAATTGATATTCACGTATTCTTCCGTCGTTCACTTATTCTTGTGGCTCACAAAAATAAACAAACAATTTCAGTAAATATGTACTAAAAACTATGAATAATAACTGTACTAATAAGACAACAAATAAATAACGGACGAATTTAAGAAACGTGACACAACACCCCACTGTCTTAAGTAAAACTGCGAAATGCCAGAAGCAAACAAACAAAATAGGTATTTCAACAAAACATCGATTCGGTGTTCGGCTGTATTCGATGTACAGATCTGCCGCCAAAGTGCCAAACTGAAAACGTAGTTGACGCTTTTTTTACAACCAAACCTGCAATTATTAGGTCTGTTCGAACCGCGAGTTCTGACTAAGGCCCAAATTCAGAAACCTCACTTGAGCACTTCACTCACACTTTTTGAAATTCAGAGAAGCTTCCATTTGATTTTTTAACTTTCTATCGTAAATCACGGATGATCAAAGTACCTACACTTACCATAAACTTGATTATACGAGTAAATATAAAAGCAAATTCAATTTCAAATAACGACGAAGGCCAAGTTGGAGTGTGAGTGGTGTTTCTGAATTTGCCCCTAATTCCGAATCGTTCAAAACATGCACTCATCAGAGTTGTACTTCTCAAAGGAGCTGTCAAAATAATTCACTACTTCGAAGGCAAACTGATTCGAACGGTTCCGAATTGGTCAAAACCTGCGGTTCGAACAAACCTTAAGGGTCGATATATCAATCACATGTTAACTTTAACTATTAATTTATTCTCATAGTAACAATTATGAAAACAATTATTCCTATGGCAATAAACAAGGTAAAAGTTTACTTGTGATTGAAAAACTGGCCCTTAGTATGATCATTGACGACGTTATGTGATGTTGTGATCGTAATGCGAAAAATTTTTTTTTAATAGTAAAAACTTCAGTGACTGATGATTCAGGGCTCAACTCTGGTGATTTTCATAATATTAATTAATGTATCACAAAATCTTTAAACCGGACATTTAGTGTCCTAAACACATTTAGTGTCCGGTTTAAAGATTTTGTGATACAATTTTCATTGGACAAGAATCAACTTTAAATTAATTTATTAATGTACTAATGTTTTGAATTTTTGATAGTTTTAATTCTTTCCGTTTTTCATTGGTTAGGTACATAAAACAGGAACATGTAAGCACATGTAAGTTAAGGAAATTATTAGTAATTAATTTGTTAATTAAGTTAATAAGTTGTAGGGTTGTGAGTGAGTGTAAATATCTTTCGGACAAATGTCAAAATTGACAATTGTCTGGACAGGACAAATACTATTTGTCATTAAAGTGTCATGGATACTGTCCGTGACGTGTGAATCCGCATTAATTTTAAAAATGTCGCGCATTTGTTTACCTTTTCCCGCTAATTCTGTAACAACGTCAAATGTAACAAGGTGCTGGCAAATGGTAGTTACAATTTGTGTGCAATAATATTTTTATAATATTTGTTTTTCGAATTTTAATTCTGCTTGCTAAGAGTACAATATAGGAGCGGCATATTTTTGAAAAAGTTCTTTATTTACAGTAAAACATTCGAAGTTGATTTTCATTATGAAATTTTAAATGTCATAAGTGTCAGGACAGTGTCTGACATTTAAATTCGTGTCCTGTCAAAAAAATAAATGTCCTGACATTTTACAACCCTAATAAGTTGTTCTAATTTTTATTTTTTTATAAATTTATAAATTCAAATAACATCGATTCAAGGAAAAAATTGGTAAGAACACCACTACTAGAAGCAACATGACCTGCAACCACACCTGCAACGTTGCCACATCTTCTATGAGTTTCTGCGAGAAATTTTTTTTCTTCGAAATCTTTGTTCCCACAAGAAATTCTTATAAAACTATTTTGTTTGCTTGGATTAGTTAAATTCGTTGTAGAAATTCTAAACCAAATTTTTAATTATTACTCGAGGTACATCTCTTCCAAATTTGTAATTTTATGATTTTTTTACGCCATTTTCGGACATTACTTTTTAAAGACTTTTTTGTTCCTCTTGATTTAATCTATCGTCAGTTAAAATGTTTGTAGTTATTTCCATGACATATTGTATAGAGTGTCCCAAAAAAAAAAAGCTGAAGTGACTAGGGCCGTGCATGGACTTAAGGTGAAAGGATGGTGTCATCTTAGAGAATCGAGGACGCTGATTCTGAAACTGAAATCCGTTTTTGCATAAAAACTTTTTTAGGCGAGGACACGAGGTGCGCAATTTTTGAACCGCGTTTTTACAGTCAAATTATAAGCTATTTTATTGAAGTAAACAATTATTATTGGAGCTCAGTAACACAGCGGGTAATGTTGGTGCCTATTGGGACAAGGATCTGGGTCCGAATCTCTGCCTCACCACAGATCTGCTTTTTAACACGTTCTTTAAATTAAAATAAAGAACGTCTTTTAAACGTTCTCCAAAATTGCACCCCTCGCCTAAAAAAGCCATTATATAGAAAAGGACTTCACAATTGGAATCAGCGTCCTCGATTCCTTAAAATAGCGCTATTTTTATTTGCGGCTCCCACCTTGACTTCATGCACCCTCTTTTTGAGACCTTATTGAGAACTAATTTTTTTTTAATAGCAATTTCCATATTTTCACAATTTCAAATTTCTTGTAAAGTTCTAAATGTTTTTATGTAGAACCCTATGAACCCTATTCATTAAATTTTCGACACTTTGGCGCTGGTTACGGGGCACTGACGGCACTGAGTGAAGTGCGCTGTCACTTCTGTCAATCAAAGTGAGTTCACGCAAAAATTAATTAATATTGTAATTACCGTAATACAACATAATTTATATGGTATAAACTTTATAGATTCATGCACAAATCATTTGATCTCGTCGGAGTGAAGTACGCTTGCGCATTAAAGAAAGACTGTCATTTAAAAAGCTTTCGTATTATGAATAATTACAACAAGTTACATAAGAGAGTTTCGACTTTTGATAATGTAAAACGTGTTAAAAAGGGCGTTGATAATTACGCACAGTGAGAAAAGAAGCTTTATTATACATGTTGTAACTTACCACAGAAATTCTAAGTATATGCAGGTAAGATTTTAATCTAAAACCGTAATTGTTTAATGCTAAATTAAGTTGTCGAAATTGGATATAAATACTCCACTTTATTCCAACGTAAATAATATCCAGTATGCTCAAATTTTTACAATAATAACATTAATTATTCTTACACGAACTCATCCACCATTCACATGTGACAGAACTGTCAAGATTTTAGGTTAAGAAAGCGCCCCGTGAGCAGTGCTTAGCGGAGCACGCCTAAACTGCACTTTTTCCCAGGTCAGATAGAACCCGCTTTTCATTTAGAAGGCCATGGGATGAACATATCCATTGCTCGGTAATTGTTACCACAGTCGTCATCGCGGTAACGAATGTAACGATTTGATATTACAGAGTAATATTTGTGAACGTCAGTAATAATTACCAATGTAACAATTTATGATTTTGTGACCGTCAAATTTCTTACAGAGTTACAGAATATGTACTCTGGAATAGTTTAGGAACGCACCCCAGTTAAGTAATTACCCAGTAGCGTCACTTACTGCCCTTTCACAATAGTGTTAATGTTAATGGTAATGTTAGACAGGTAATGTTAATGTTAATGGTTTCCGTGTTCAGAATAATGTTGGCGACGTTAAACATTTTGAATTTCCCACTTGAAATTGGGCGGAGAAAGAAGTTCGTGATTTGATCATAGGAAAGTATGATTCCTACTCACCAATCTAATTTCTATTTTTTTAACGTACACTTGTAATTGCTGGCTACGGCTACGCAACGGCCACAAAGCACCAACGGCTATGATAGATTTCTAACCTCACATCTAACCTGTTGCATGGCCGTGCCACACATTTTGCATGCGCCGCAGTCGTGTATTCATTGGTGGATGTTAATACAGATGTTAAACAACCAGAAATTTTCTGGACTATAACATTACCATCTTATGTTAACATCACCACTAACATTATTGTGAACACTCCCCATATACTATCATTTTCTGGATACTACCATTCTAACATTACCATTAACATTAACACTATTGTGAAAGGGCAGTTAAACGTCAGTGTCTAAAAAAGCGGCCATACTGTTTGATGCCCTTATGGAAATGTAATAGGCTTTTTGTCGCGAGGTACCAATTCATCAACGGTTCGCAAAGTTGAAGAACCGTTCCATTGCCGCGGTGTTCGGTTCGAAATTTGTTACTCCGAGTATACCTCAACGGTTCGTAAAATTGTGAACCGGGTTGGTAGTGGTGTTTTCCTGTAACGGTACCCGAGTAAATAAATTTAACCTCACAAATAAAAATGTATAAAGAAATGGCTAGTGAAGAATTAGTGGAAATTACATTAAATCATCAAGGTTTTGATGTAACAGCAATTGTAAGCGCTAAAGAAGCAGAAATTTTATTGAACGGTATGTAAACTGACTTATTACTTTCAATGGTGCTTTCAATACATATTTCAAATATCAATAAAAACCAAATACATCTACTGAGTTAAACAATTAAACATAACCTCAACGTTGTCAGATTTTTGTTTACGTTACCGGAACCGGAGTATTTTCGCGACACATTAGAAAAAGATGAAATGCAAATAGAAAAGGTAAGAGTATGTACCGCCAAGTACCGCTTCGGTCTAACCGTTGATGAATCGGTACCTCGCGACAAAAAGCCTAATGTAATTTGAAAATCGGTAGGTATCAAACAAAATGGCAAATGTGAGTTATACTCGCGTGACGCTACTGTGTAACTATCACACCGATGCCAACTTGAAGTCAAAGAAGACATGATCGAAAATGTTTGCAAGAAATAGGAGACGAACACGATAACTGTACTGATGCCATCTTGGAATCAAATATTGCCGACAAAATTAATTAGGAAAGAAGTATAAAAATTCTGGTCAAAGAAAATCATAAAGCTTCCAATACTCTTATTTCACCATAAAAGTCATAAGGTTGGTCTGCTTTGCAAACTTTGTAAAATTAATTGCGAAAGAGCAAATATGTTGTCAATTTTGTTAACCCTTTTTTTTGTTATTGTATTGCACGGTATCACTTTATATACTAAAATATGTATTCTAATTTCAAACATCTAAAGAATTCGAAATTGTCTATTAGATTTTAATGTATTTAACTCAAAAACATTGATTTTAAGTGTAGGCGCAGTACTCATCAATCAGTGTCGGCTCCTTTGATGTTCATACTACCGTTTTCACATACAATATGGCCGTTATTGGCGGGCCTTCATTTTATTGCAACTCGATGTCACCGATTGTGAAAAAATGGGGTAATCATGTAAAAAAGCAAAGTTGCTTTATTGGGACACTCTATATAATGCTAAACATGTTCAAAATAAATTCAGCAAGAAAAAAGAGAAAATTGACGGATCCGAGCAATTTTTCCAAAAATTAGATGTTTTCAAAATATTGATTTTTTTCCTTATTTTTTGACCACATATAATTTTTATTTCAAAATTCACAGTCTTTCAATGGTTTCTTGGATTTTCATCTATAAAATAATTGAGGAAGTTGTATGTTTTTTTTTCACAGTCCCTTTTCAATTTGTTTCATAATAATAAGACAAGATAATAAAAGATTTATAATACTTACTTCTTTCTTAAAAACCCACAGAGTACCAGAAATAATAACAATGGCAGAGATGAGAACATTAATAATAAGAGATCTTGTTATCATTGGCTCCTTAGTGTTTCTGGGTTTTTGTCTAATTACATCTTTCTCAACCGGTTCGACTCCTAAACTTTGAGCAGGGGGACCATCCATTATGATGTTAATCCACAAAATCTGAAGCCACAATTTGTAAGAAAATTACCAACAAAAGAACTAAGGAAACGTCTGTACCTGCATCGCATTAAGTGGATTGGGTATGCCCATTAATGTAGCTAAAGCAATCAGAGATAACGCAGCTATTGAAGTGGACAACTGAAATCGCACGAAATTCCTAATGTTGTAGAATATGCTCTTTCCTTCTTCTATTGCAGATCTATAAATAAAATAATTTTATGATGGAAATGTACATACGTTTAAAATTAACTCACATAATAGTATGGAAATCATCATCAACTAAAATCATATCGGCAGCTTCTTTGCAGACATCTGTTCCATTCTTGCCCATTGCAATACCAATGTCAGCCTTTTTCAAAGCAACTCCGTCATTGACTCCGTCTCCAGTCATGCCTACTATGTACCCTGTCCTCTGCAGTGATTTTACTATAGCCAATTTATTTTTGGGAGACACTCTGTAGAAAACTGTTGCAAGTGGTACAGCTGCATCTAATTCGGTTTCGGAAAAGTTATCTAATTGTTCGCCAGATAGAACTTGAGAATGAAATGTGTCTATACCAACAGCTTGGGCTAAAAACAACATTATCATTGTTTTTTTGAAATATAAGGAAACAGAAAAAAAATATTACCAATAGCAACTGCGGTATCCATAGCATCACCCGTGAGCATCTTAACCTGCACACCCGACTGCAAGAGTGTGGTAATGGACTCACGAACATACTGTCTTGGTGGGTCACATATACCAACCAATCCCATGTAAATGAGCTCCTGAAGTGATGATCCCTTTGCCATAGCCACAACCCTCAATCCTTGTCTACCAATTTCGTACGCTTCTATCATATAGTCCTGCTCTTTTTTGCTCGTTAATGGCTGAAGTGTGCTATTTAAATAGTACTTTGTGCATTTCGGCAGAACTTTTTCCATGGCACCTTTCACAAAAAATATCTCTTGCTTATCATTATCATATTTAGGAACACATTTGACGGCCATCATTTTTTGTTCAGATGAAAACGGGTATTCTTGCAAACGAATGTATCTATCCCCCACTTTATACATTCCGTGTTTCATGGCGGCAGCCAATAGTGCTCCTTCTGTTGGTTGCCCAAGTAGTACTTCATTATTTATGATTGCGTTATTGCATACCGCGCCCACCTAATAATATAGCATGCAACTCACATTATTTGTATTTAATAAACAGTAAATAATGAGGGATATACCTCTAATAGTTGGTAGACGCTTTCTCTAGCTCGATCTGGTGAATCACATTTATGCAACAAGACTTGCCCATGATCGTTGTAGCCTACACCAGTAACTTCTGCCAGATAACCATCGGCAGTTACCAACACTGTAACTGTCATTTCATTTCTTGTAATAGTGCCAGTTTTATCCGAGCATATTACATTAACACAACCGAGAGTCTCAACCGTAGGCAGTTTCTTCACAATCGCGTTGCGTTTTGCCATTCGCATCACACCCAGCGCTAAAGTCACCGTTACAACAATTGGCAATCCTAAGAATAAACATTTATTTATACTAAGTCATTTTTATAAATTTCTTATGAAAAATACCCTCAGGAATTGCGGCCACAGCCAAGCTCACCCCAATAGTAAACATTTCTAGAGTTTGTTTGCCCTGTATCCATCCAACCAGCATAATCAGGGCGATTATAGCGAAGGAATAGATCGACAGTTGAGTTCCTAGGCTGTCCATTGATTTTTGGAGGGGTGTTTTTGGAGCTTCTTCTTCCAGCATCATGCGAAACACTGAACCGAATTCACTGTTGATACCAGTACTAACCACAATGCCCTGAACAATATTATAATACAGTATAAGCAACAATTATTTATTATATACAGGGTGAGTTTTTTTCGATGTTTAGCATTGGGATCTCGGAAACTAGCAGAGCTAGAGAGATGGTTAAATGGGGAAAGATTTGTAGTTTTAGGAGCCCAGTTTAATGCAGCTTTTGTTTTTTTCTTAAAGTTCATGGCTGGCTAGATATTTTGAAAAAACTGATTTTTTATAAATTCGTTAAATGCATATAGCTCGGTTATTCTTGATTTTAGAGAAAAGTTGTAAGACAAAAGTTGTACAGAATTATGTTCTTAATTAAACAGTCGAACTAAATTTTCCATATAAGCTCTTATTTTTCAGTTGTGACATAAACATCAGTTTTTTTTAAATAGAAACCATAGTAGGCCATGAATGAAAAAGAAAGGCCTTTTTTTACCTTTTCAACGATATAACATTCGATATGGTTATTTAAAAAAACGACGGAGATACGGCAGTTTTTCTTTTTCAAAATTGTTAATATGGTTGGCCATGGAAACAAAAGTTTATTGACAAATGCAAGTTATAAATGGTGAGCAAATAAAAATCAGATTAGAGTAGGCGCTGCAAAAAAATGTATGTCTGTGATTAAATAAAAGGTCAATACATTTGACAGTCCATGAATGTATTACATTAATTAATTCAGTTAATCACAAACATTGCACAGCCCACTCTAATCTGATTTTTATTTGCTCACTTATATTACTTTGACGTTTTGTTCGCCGTTTCTTTTTTACATACGTTTCAGAATCAAAACTCTAATACCAACAATGATTCAATATTTCAATAGCCTCAAAACATCAGTATCACTATAATTTCATGTTTTCTTCAATTTTGGAAATTTTTAACATTGATTTAATGTCAACTCTTTTTTGTAAACACTCACTTTATGACCGCTTTTTGTTGAGATAGGGTTCATTTTCATCACCAACTCAAAATACTGTTAAATATCAAACAGCTATGTAAAACATTGAAATACAAAACCAATAATTTGTACGTATAAATTATTTTATAGTTTACAAACACGAAGCAGCGAAACCTTGGAAGATCATTCTTGTGGTTCTGAAAACAACCTTTAAAAATTCACCAGATGAACAACTGCAAGTATACCAGGGTCGGGGAGTAGGACTTGTCCTTCATATTGCTAATCCGAAGCCTTTTTAACAAATCTAAACTATCGAGAACAAAAATAAACTAAAGATACATTTTCTTTGCACCGCTTACTCTAATCTGATTTTTATTTTCTCACCATTTATAACTTGCATTTGTCAATAAACTTTTGTTTCCATGGCCAACCATATTAACAATTTTGAAAAAGAAAAATTGCCGTATCTCCGTCCTTTTTTTAAATAACCATATCGAATGTTATATCGTTGAAAAGGTAAAAAAAGGCCTTTCTTTTTCATTCATGGCCTACTATGGTTTCCATTTAAAAAAACTGATGTTTATGTCACAACTGAAAAATAAGAGCTTATATGGAAAATTTAGTTCGACTGTTTAATTAAGAACATAATTCTGTACAACTTTTGTCTTACAACTTTTCTCTAAAATCAAGAATAACCGAGCTATATGCATTGAACGAATTTATAAAAAATCAGTTTTTTCAAAATATCTAGCCAGCCATGAACTTTAAGAAAAAAACAAAAGCTGCATTAAACTGGGCTCCTAAAACTACAAATCTTTTCCCTTTTAACCATCTCTCTAGCTCTGCTAGTTTCCGAGATCCCAATGCTAAACATCGAAGAAAACTCACCCTGTATATATATAATTATTAATTATACCAAAATAAAAAGAACATTACAAGCTATGTTATAGATGATGAATACAGTAAATTACAGATCACATACAAATAATCAATTGCAAATGTCCAACAAATTTTATTTACAAATATTTTTCATTTATAGTACGATGTTCATACACAGTTAATTGTGCTAGTTAAATATTTGCTTAATTGTATTGATTTTCTTAATTAACCCTGATAATTAATATTTAAAAAAAAGGAATATGGAGTTTCTCACAATAGAAGAAAATTAAAAAATTAAAAAAATTAAACTTAAATTAAAAATTCCTATAATTATTGCAGTTATGTTTCCAAAATAATTCAATAATTGTAATTTTATTTTTTTTTTAAATAAATATACCAGCTGTCCACCAAGTGTGGTATTTCTAGTGTCTTAAATATTTAGCACGAGCAAAAAAATTAAACTCTATTTTTATTTAATTTAAAAGCTCCACAAGATAAAATTACAGAATGTACAGTTTCTTGTATAAGAACAAAAAAATATCCTATTTCTAACAAAAGTTTTATACAGGGTGATTGGTAAGACGTCGTATTGCTTCAAGGGTGTGTTAATAGAGCTCATTTGTAATTGATTTGTCGGTTTCCCAGGTATTTTATTTTTAGTGTCATTGTGTTTTCCTTAGAAGTCACTCCCTACCAGCGTGACCACATTTAGTAGATTTTTACTTTTTTAAGGGTCAGTTTATCGATGCTAAGTTAAATTTATCTTTCAGTTTGTTACCAATGGCAACGTATATTTATTATATATTATATATATTATATATTATATATATTATATATTATTATATATTTTTTAAGAGTCGGTTTATCGATGCTAAGTTAAATTTATCTTTCAGTTTGTTACCAATGGCAACGTATACTTTCATAATTGTTGGCATTGGTAACAAACTGAAAGATAAATTTAACCTAGCATCGATAAACCGACTCTTAAAAAAGTAAAAATCTAATTACTAAATGTGGTCACGCTGCTCCCTACAGCCATTTATACTCGAAAAATATAAAATTCTTATTAAATACTTCTATTTCTCTCGTTGAAACAATAATACACGTTATGAAACAAAAATTATGTTAATTATTTTGATAAGTTTAAAAATGTAAGCATTATCTCATTTATCTAAAAAAAAAAAACGCAACCTAATTGCATATTCATGCAGATTTATTTCTGAAATTTGATAATACGTTCCGAGTGCAAATGATTTTAAAAACTTCCCTGATTCATTGCTTTTCGAATGAGATAATAATAATAATAATTCTTTTATTTACCATGTTACAAATGTGTCGGTTTCGTCAATTATTACATTACAGAGAGAATATACTATACTACAGAGAAAATACTATATTACAAAAACTTAAAAAGAGACATTGGCAATCATAATTATCAACATGTCCACTTGTCGACAGAAAGAAAAGAACTCCTGCAGTGAGTAAAAAACATTAGATTTTAGATAATTCTTCACTGCCAGTTTCATGCTGGGTTTCATAAAAGTCGATTAAATTTAATCATTGATTAAGAATAATAATCATTCCTATACCTTCAGCACATGTAACCATAGCATCGTTTACTTTTAACGCCTGATTAAATTTAAGTAGCGTTTGTGAAATCCACCATAAATGACATAAGTGAATTTTTATTCTTAATTGCATTTGGTAGACTCTGAAAAATCCTTAAACCACCTTAAACCTAAAATATCTGGTGACATCATTGTTGTTTTTAATCGACAATATGGCACATGAAAATGACTATTATGTATGATTATCGTGAAATTCCTTATTTGTAGTAAATTTATTTTTATTAATATATACATATGAACACATTTCATATACAGTGTGGTGATAATGTAACGCACCAAGCGAAGAAACACCCTTAGCGTTGACTTTTTCGAAAAATGCTCGGACAGGTCGATTTTATTTTTAAAAAAGACATCTTTTACAATAAATTTTAATTTTATGTCAGTTACCACTTTTGCGCCGTGACGTCATCGACATTTTTTTTAAATGACGACCTATTTTTTTTAAAATGTCATTTGAAAGCAACCATTTTTCTGAGTACAAAAATGTTAATGAATCACTAATGCACAAGAAAATTTTGAAGAAAAAAATTATTGAAAAATGGAGATGTGATTTTTAATCTTAATAAAATTTCAACCTAAAATAATACTTTTTTATAAAAACATAACAAAACAACTTAATAAAATTACAATAAATATTGAAAATGTCCTCCACCAACCACTTGACAGTGACCAGCTCGTGTGTAAACGCTGTTAATGACTCTTGCGATAGTTTCACGGCATTTCCGCTCACCCGACTTAACTCCCCTAGATTTTTTTTGTGGGGTTATCTAAAAGGTCAAGTTTACGTGAACAACCTCAAAATATGGAAGATTTACAAAACAAAATTAGGACGGAAATGAATAACATTAGCCATGAAACCATCGCAAAAATAATTAACAACGTTCACACACGAACTGGTCACTGTCAAGTGGTTGGTGGAGGACATTTCCAACATTTATTGTAATTTTATTAAGTTGTTTTGTTATGTTTTTATAAGAAAGTATTATTTTAGGTCGGAATTTTATTAAGATTAAAAATTACATTTCCATTTTCAATAATTTTTTTCTCGAAAATGTTCTTATGCATTAGTGATTCATTAACATTTTTGTACTCAGAAAAATGGGTGCTTTCAAATGACATTTTCAAAAAAATAGGTTGTCATTTAAAAAAGATGGCGATGACGTCACGGCGCAAAAGTGGTAACTGACATAAAATTAAAATTGATTGTAAAAGATGTCTTTTTTAAAAATAAACGTCCGAGCGTTTTTCGAAAAAGTCAACGCTAAGGCTGTTTTTTCGCTTGGTGCGTTACTTTATCACCACACTGTATGAAAATTCCTGTTAATGTCAATACACCTAAAGATTTGAAGATATTTCTGCAAGATTCTTGCTGATTAACACCAATTATAATGCGCAGTATTCTTTTTTGACAGCGAAACACATTTAAAGAATGGGAACAATTACCCAAAAGCATATCCCATAGCGCAATCTATACTCTATTTGCGAATAATACAACATTAATAACTAGGATTCTGTGAAAATTGGCCGAAGCCTTCTAAACAGATAATTAGCAGAATTTATCTTAGATATAATGTAGTCACAATGATAGTTCCACGTTAAATTTTTATCACAATACAGTCCTAGAAACTTAATACAGTCAACACACGTTAGGTGATCATCATTAATTACTAAATCTAAGTCACTCAGGTTGCGATTAAAAATTACGTAGGATGTCTTTTCAGTATTTAAATACAAGTCGTTTGCACTAAACCAAGACGTTAACTTCGTCAAAACTTCTTCACATTTCCCGTGCAACAAATCCTTACAGTTATCAGAGATCACAAGCGATGTGTCAACAGCATATATAGTGAAAGCAGTTTCCTTGCTTACGTTATCCAAATTATTTGAAGTTATATGAAGTTTTAATAAAAATATTTTATTTTCATAAATAAGAGCTAGGTCCTCTACAGTCCTTGATTGTAAATTTCTGTTTTATTATTCTGTTTGTTCTTTTGTTGTTGTTGTTGTTGTTGATAAGATGTTGTTATTGTTAAGTTGAATTATTAAGCTTTCTGTTCATAAAATTTTATCAACCAATCATCTCATAGGAGAAAAATTAAATGTTAATCTAGTTTTTATGGTTAGGTTTCCTCCTCTTTAATTTTGTGTCTCAGCATAAAAAACCTTATTTGTTTCTTTATAGGTGAAAATATTCCTTAAAGTTTGGTAACGGAATTTAATAAATGCCACTTTTTGGAGCCTAAGTTTATGATGAAGGGGTGATATATCACAGTTGATTTTTTAATTACAATTACATTTACTACTGTGTTCACTAGAGCTAGAGTCATAACATTGATAAATGTGTCCTTTAATTTTTATGACTTTTTAAAAATTGAAAATTTGCGATTTTTTCAAAGTTTGAAGCATAATATCTCTGGTGGGACATGGAATAAACATCTAATTTTTTTACAGAGTGTCCACCTGTATAAGAGGAAACTACAGTAAAAAATTCAACTTTGATATTTTACTATAGAAAAAGTTATGAAATTTCAAAAAGTGTAAAAAAAATTACATGGAATAACATGCAATGTTGCCTCAATCAACATTTTAATGAGTTTAATTGTTGACCAATTCATCCAACTCTAGTTGTAAGTATTATTTATCTTACGAATTAGATGGTAAAATCAACTGTTGTTTGTAACCATTGTAGTAAACCTCCTGATGAAGTTGAAAAAATACAACGAAATATTGAGGCCTTAAACAAAGGAGTTGCTTTTTATTAATCGTCCAGTGACCACATCTCGTTAGATCTTTTAATCTCCTTTCACAAATTTAAATTCCTATTTCCACAGACATTTCAAAGTTATGTTTTAAAATAAAAGGAATCCACAACTCAAGTCAAAAAAAGTTTATTATTATATTTGGATTAACCTATTGATCTTAACAAAAATGAGAAAAATTGAGAAATTATCATAAATTTCATGGAGTTTCGGAAAACGTATTTAGGTGCTTTGCAACATCAAAAACTGACATTTACAAAGACCACTGTGTCTGTAAAATTGTGGCCTTGACTTTACAAACAAATGACTTAAATTAGTGGCATGTATGTATGATGGACAGTGGTGGTTGGCAGAGGTTGAGCAACTAAGTTTGGTAAATAGTGAAGTGTATGTACACTTTTACCATCCTGCAGGGCGTAGAACGTCTTTCAAGAAGTCTGCTAGTGTGGATGCCTACTAAAAATATTTTAAGAGAAATATCACCTCTTGAACTGCAACTGGAAGATCACATAACATTTCGCAAAATCTGTCTAAAGAAATAAGCGTGCTTTTTAACAGTCATGTTGATTAAACAAAATGTCAAACGTTTTTTCAAGTTTCAAGTTTTTCTCAATTTTGTTAAGATCATTAGGTTAATCGAAATATAATAATAAACTTTTTCTTGTGTTGAGTTGTGGATTCCTTTTATTTTAAAACATAACTTTGAAATGTCTGTGGAAATAGGAATTCAAATTTGTGTTGTGCGCAATTAAAAGCCGTTGATTTTAATGCGGTTTAAACACAATTCCATGTTATTTTTTTTACACTTTTTGAAAATTCGTAACTTTTTCTATAGTAAAATATCAAAGTTGAAATTTTTACTGTAGTTTCCTCTTATACAGGTGGACACTCTGTAAAAAATTAGATGTTTATCCCATGTCCCACCAGAGATATCATGCTTCAAACATTGAAAAAATCGCAAATTTTCAATTTTTGAAAAGTCATAAAAATTAAAGGACACATTTATCAGTGTTATGACTCTAGCTATAGTGAATACAGTAGTATATGTAATTGTAATTAAAAAAATCAACTGTGATATATCACCCCCCTCATCATAAACTTAGGCTCCAAAAAGTGGCATTTGTTAAATTCCGTTGCCAAACTTTAAGGAACATTTTCACCTATAAGGAAACAAATAAGGCTTTTTATGCTGCGACACAAAATTAAAGAGGAGGAAATGCTCAATAAAATGGTCTTTATTGCAGTACTCTAGCATAATCCGGTCGTAAGAAAAACAAGTTTACGTTAACGTCTGCAAATTCCTTAATAGGCGCGCGTTGGAAAACAAAAATGACCGCCACAAACAAACGGGCTGAGATAAAAATTTAATAACATCATTTTTGTACTACCAGTACATATGGCAATAGTATATAAAAAAATTAAAAATATTTAAAATGATCAAGCAACCTTCATTGGATCACTTCATATGGAATGACCCAATGAGAAAAATAATTGCCTTTTTGCCACTTTGACATTTTGTAAAACTGCGCTGTGAAAAAATTATTTGTAAGAAAAATTGCAACGTTTAAATTGAGCTTTATTTATTTTAGATTAAATAAAAGAGGCGTTTGAGTCTTACATATGTCGAGTATTTTAGATGCTAGAGAAAAAAACCATACTCGGTGGACATCTGGTACATACTGAAATTAATCTTGATTATTTTGGTGAATATTTTTAATGATTTCACTTTCCAATCGTTTAGTACTATTTTTGATCACGTGTTTCATTCTGACCAATTGTATCATCAATCATCACTATACTGGAAATAATCAACTTCTCGCGAGAATAATTTATATTGTAGATAGTACCTACTTTCTTTTGTGTTTATTAACTACATAACAAATTTAGCAAATTTTAAAAAATGAATCACAAACGCTTTAGTTCCGTCAGTGGATGAAAATGATATAAAAATTAAAAATTAATCTTTCGAATACCACTCGAGATTTGGATAAATTAAAAATAATTCTCCAGATTCTTTCTCAAACTTGTCGCCAGGCCATACATACGAGAATTAAAGTGGCTATGCCAAATGGCAATAAGTTATAAATTCACGTTGAATTTGATCTGATAGCTGAATTGTATGCAAGCTATGTATTTGATTTTATTTAATGGGTTGTTCAAGTTATTTATTTCTTTCTTACTTTTCTTCTTGCAGGTCCTTTTCAATTTTTTTGCATTCTAGTCTTTGCTTTTTCAACTTTTTCTTCATAAGACAATTCCTTAGCCGCTTTAGATTTGACTACACCCTACTGTTATGGACAGATTTGCATAAGCGACATTTTATACTCCAAGCTAAGACGCGACGAGTTGCATTCCCTTCCTAGGAATGATTTTTTAATACTCTCATTTGGAGACTCGGAAATAATGTTTATCAAAATAACAAGACAAATTGCAATAAATTAATATTACCAATTAATAACTTCAAAAGTAAAAGAGAATGAAAAGGATAGTTTCATGTGCCGTTCATTGCCCCTCCATAGGTTTCGATGCCTTTCCAAATACTTCCAACGCCCACAGGGAGCCTGAAAGGTTCACTTTAAGAATGATAAGTTTAGACCAATAGGAAAGCATTTCTGACTCGTATTTAATCGATTTTTGGGGGAATGATTTTCAAAGGCTTTTCTAACTTTCCCAATAAATTTCGAATATAATTTATTTGGTTATAATTTTCTGAATATGTTAAGGCACTTAATTCGCACTGGTTTCACTACTTACACGATTAACCCCATTGTTGTTTTACATTATTCGGTAATTTTTGTGCAAAGTGTCAATTTATTATTTTATGGTGTTCCTTCTCACTTTCTTTTTCATTTTTTCCTTCTTCCTTAAGTTTATACCTCTTCTGGAAAATACTTTTTAAATTTGTTCTGTCCATCCTTTCTTGTTACATAGATATACTTGTCGTCTCTTTTTCTGCCATTTTTTATATGCCCAAACTTATTATCTTATTAGACAATTCTCCTCTATTTTGTTTTTATGGATAGCATTTTCAGTGCATCTCTCTAATATTCCTGCTTTTTATTTTATCCAATATTATTTCTCTTTTATTCTTTAACTATCTCGCCTACTAATCTTTTTGCATTGGTCAGCTGCTCCTTGGTTCTCGGGTTCTCTGCCGTGGAGAAAGTTTGTAGAACTTGACGTTTCGATGATTTTCTCTTGATCTTCTTCAGAAGATGACTTCTCAAGAAGATCACAACAAGATGATCGAAATGTCAAGTTCTACAAACTTTCTATACGGCAAAGAACCCGAGAACCAAAGAGCAGCCATCAACGATGGCTGTGAAAGCTTGAAGACTGCTTTGCATTGATCAGGTTTGCTCCAATTGTAATTACAATAAAAATACCGCTTTTCATCTTTGATTGATTGAATTCCTTGTATCCTGCAGATACCATATATTATGCTTCATTTTAAATTGAAAACCTACGCGAATATTTTGCGCGCTTTTGATGTAAATTCCTAGATTCTTATATGAACCTTGTGTCTAGAAAATATACACCATAGTAATCAAGCGAACCTTTAGTTTTTTAACTTTTATTTTACATACTTTATTTAACTATCTCTGCCGTTTTCAAGTTTCAGTGGAACAATCGGTATAGCGTTTTTTACAATAAAGTCTCTGGTTTTTTCAAAGATAGATTAAACGCCTCTACTATGTATTAATTTCAAAATTACAAACAATTGAGAGATTTTTTAAATTCTGCAAATTAGTGATTGAACTAAAATTTTAGACAAAATAAAAACGTCTTTTATCGGTGTTTTGAACAAGAAATTAACAGTTGACAATATATAGCTTAAAAAATTAAATACATTAAAAATCAAGTATTTTTCCGTATTTTTCGAATTCAATTCAGTGTCACATTACCAGCAACTTTTACAAATGTTAATTGAATAGCCTTTAACTATTTACATCTCACAAACGGACCTTTGTACACTACGCAAAATAACTCGTAAATTAGCAAGAAGAAAAAAATCGCCTTTTATCCTAACTAAAATAAACTTCGGCGAAAACATGCTTACCCCCAAGAAATTGAATTTGACTTCCTGATGCCTGAACATCGCTGAACGACGCGATACTTCAAAATCTATTTTACTACTGCACACCAGAACATACGACCCATTGTTTACCTTATGGTGTTTACAACGGTGGAAACAAGTAAACTGTACGTTGAGCGCGTTTGAGTTCACTGCAAGTTGCTCCCTAAATTAGGGCCGGCAAGAATACGCAAACCACAAGATGGGTTTCAATTTTTGGGCGTTGAAAGTGGTCTCTTGTTTACAGATTAAAAACAAACATGTAAATAAAATTTAATTTAATTTATCCTGAAGTTTACTCAAAACGTGGATGTGAATGAAATCAGTACATAAAATACAAAGCGAAAGCCAACTACATATATTGATTTCGTTAAATAAATTTAGATTAAGTTTTAGATTTAGATTACGATAATAAGTTAAACAATTTATGAAAAGTAAAATAATTAAATATTTGGTATCAGTTTTAGTAATCATATCTTTGACAATGTAATGTGTTAACTTTTTAAATTATTAAAGAAAATATTAAATTTATGTTGAAATTAGTTTATTTTAAATCCTATAATTCTTTATCGATTTTGTTAAAAAAATACACAATGAATGAAAATATTTAGGTCAGATTACTCTTATTATTCTTTTTAAGGTACGTTGTCTTTGACAAGTTCCTTGAGTTGGGGGTTTTACCGCAGACAATAGATCTGGTAATAAATTGATCGGTTAGAGGGCGTTGTTAAGCAGTTTCACTAAATTTACAGGAGTTGCTAACTCTTTACCACTTACTATTAGTTAACCAACGCAAATTAAATTGTCGATAAATTAGCGATAATATAATTAAAAAAAAAGTAATTTTTCTTTATGAATCGCTAACTTTGCGCGTTCTTGAATGATTTTTAGTGTTAATAGAAAAGGTTTACACAGATATTATTATTTTCATTTCCTGAACGAATTCAATTCAGTGTAATTGTTTACATAAAAATTTGTCTGTTAGAGCTTGATTAGAAAATATCACGAATTAATAAATAAAAAATATTATTTTAATTTGAAATTATTAAATATCTAATTTATACTGCAAACATAGTTTCTTTCAATTAATTTAAGTTTCCAATATGTAATTAAGTTCAAATTAGAATTTAGGAAAACTCTGTATTCCAAGGGTGCCTTTAAGCAATGTATTCATTCAAAATAATTAATTCAGTTTACTGAATGTAAATAATGGAAAAATTGAGTGTCATCAATGTGTGGCAGGGTTATCAACTTGGGCGATGTATCGTCCATTGAACGATTTTTAATTTGGTGACTAAAAATATTCATCTCCCTTATAAAATATAGCTGGCTACTCTGGAGGTATTATGGACCAATTAGGTAATGTACAAAATGTAAGCACTTTACGGTATCACCTTAATAAGAAAATCCTATGAAACAATTTTTACCGTCAGATAATCGGAGTCCACGGGAAGATGAAGATTAATGCGTAGTCTTAGCAGAAACTTTAAGAGGAGAGAATCTTCAACAATTGAAATTACTTTTTCGACAAGAAAATTTCGCAATACTTTAATGGATGAAGAAATGCAGGAATGGGCAATAGGAACTGTATGAAGCAATGAGACAGCAGACCGTTTTGAAAAATATGTAAAATGGGGAATCCCACCAACATATTGTCCTTCTGGAGGAAATGCAGAATTGAGCTAAAAAATGGAGGCTGCTAAACTAGGAAAAATAACAGATTTTTCCTAAACTCTTAAGAGATAATGTATAAGTGTTATTTTAAGTTTTAACTCTTTACAGAATATCTGTATTTTTCGTTCACAAAATTTTGATCTCCAACCTGTCATGTTTGTATATGGTATTTAACTATCCGACATTGTGGCAATTCGAACAATTCCTTGCAATAATTATTTTGTATAACCGAGGTTGCACTGTCATTACAATTTTTGGTTTATGATATTTTGAAAGCGAATCAATTTTTAATTAATCATTGAGAAATGAATGGCAATACATGAAATTGATTTTTTTTAATAACTACACTACCGATCATAAGTTTGGTGGACGTATTTAATTTATACATTACACAAAAACCAATATTTTCAAAAAATAGATGTACAGTCGGGAACAATAAATTTTGGTCGTCACTGATTGTCAAATATTTGTACCTGATTTGTATTTTACTAAAAATAAGAAGCTTCTTTTTGAGTATCGGGATTATCTTAAAAATTTAATTTATTTTCGCCACTTTTTTGGTAAAAGATGGGATGTTCGGGGGGCCCCATTGCAATCCAGTCGACTTGCAACAAAATTTGCAATTAGGCGATGACACGCCTTGTCCGCATTGTGGAATCCTCTGTATAGAGGATGCTCGGGAGTCGGGGGCCCCATTGCAATCCAGTAGACTTGCAGCAGAATTTGCAAAAGATAGGATATTTATCTATTTTTTTTTTAATTTCTGGAATTAAAACTGACGTTTTGATTGACAGTTACGACCAAAATTTAATGCTCGCGACTGTACAAATATAAAACTATGTATTTACAAATGATAGGTTTCATAAGAAAATATTAAGTAGGACTTGGAATAACGTGAATAGTAGAATATTAGTGTTTGTACAGTAAAGCGGCGTTCAATTGCAGAAGGCCTTAAAGGATGTGTCGCTAAACCTTAATTAAGTGCTGTAAGTAAGAGAAGAAAACTGAATTGGGCTAAGCAACATTAGGAGTAAACTACAGAAGAAGAGAAACGTGTCCTATTGTCAGACGAATCAAAATTGAAATTATTTGGCAGTAAACGTTGGAGGCATTCATTTGAGGATGCCATTCTTAGGGGCGAAAGGCTTTTTCAATATTTGCCCGCCGCCAGCCGGAGAAAGAATGTCAGAAAATGTGTCACTAAGGCCCGGTTATTCGATTACAGTTTAACTTTAATCTTCAGTTTATTTCTATTGGTACAATGGGAATAAACTGAAGATTAAGGTTATGATGAAAAACTGGGCCTAAGATAATGAAACATGGAAGAGGCAATATCTTGGTTTGAGAGAGTGCTTTAGAGGCAGTCAGATTGGAAAATTAATTAAAAGAGAAAGTCAAGTCAAGTTGGTCAAAGAAAATTATTTGGAAATTATAAAAGAACATGTTCTGGCAACAGATGTTAATTTAATTGGCGAGGGATTTGTTTTCCAGCAGGATAACGATTCCAAGCGTATTCCCAATGTTATAAAAAAGTTTCTAAAACAAGTGTAAAGAAGGGATTTCAAAATTAATGGTCTGCCAACCTCGGAGTCCGAATTGCAATCCGATCGAGTTGTGGTGGGACCATTTAGACCGAGAAATGCTAATGAATGACCAAGTTTCTTGTGCTTTAAAGCTTTTTATTTATTTCAAGCAGACGCCTTAACGTCAACTCTTCCTTATCAATGCTTATAATATTTGATCTGAAAATTTTATTTTTAGATTCTGAGAAATATATCTATAAAGACACAAGTTGTGTTTTACATTTGCTGGATTGCCAGCAACTTTGTGATTTATTAAATTTCTCTAAACACAATTTGATAAAAAAAAGCAAAATGAGTTTATCTATTCGGCGAAAGTATTATAAAAGAAAGATACAAATAAGGGAAGTTACGCAATAAATAACGAAACTCCATTTAACTTGAGGTAAATTCAATAAATTGCACGCACGAAACTTTCAAAAAATTTCATGGCCTTTTATCTAATTTAACAGCAACAGCAAAGTTATACCTACTTTGAACGTGTAACCTGTAGGTAATTTTGATAATGTTATAATATAAATAACTAAATAACTATAAGAAAGTAGTGCTTTTGTGTAACGTTTTAACGAAGCGGATCAATAAATTAAAAATATCGCGCCAGTCATTCTCAATAATTTAATTTTTCACATTCCACAGCTACAGCTGCGTTTAAGTTAGGCTGAATATATTTGGTTTGCAGAACACATCATTAGCTCATGACTATGTACTTTGAATTTAATAATAAAATATAAACAACTAAAACCGTGAATGAAAAAAGAAGTTGTTTAATGTGTTTGAGTTGTGTGAATCTATAAAGCTGCAAATTCCAAAACTTTTTGAGACACAAAACATCATAATGCTTTTTTAATTTTTCATCATTCTTTTGAAAAAAATTATGTTTCTTATACGGTAAAATGAAAAAAAAATATTCAAAACGATCTATCTTGCAACTGTTTTACATATCATAAGTTCTATAGCTTTTTGAGGCAAAGACAGTTTACTTTTGACTTCTAAGATACACAACTACAATATTCGTTTTTTTTTTTCAAAAAAAAAGAAAGAAGCATTTGCTACAAAATACTAATTATGAATTATTAATATTATGGATTATTATGGACATTTAATAATGATTAAATAACGGAATAGATATTAATAAAAACGTTCATTTTTCCTTTTAATCCAAAACAACTTACCTTTCCACTCCCACAACGAACAAGAGTTCCCATGAAGCCTATGTTAGTCTTGGAGGTGTGAGCTCCGTTTGGCCGTAAAATAGGCGCTGTATTCTTTTGAGCTGGTTCCGTTTCACCAGTGAAACTGCTTTCATCGATGGTGAGATCGACAGCTTCAAAAAGTCTCAGGTCCGCCGGGACGCGGTCCCCTATATTCAGGAGAACCACGTCTCCCGGAACCAACTCTCTGGCGAGGAATGTTTCGGGACTGCCTTCTCGTAAACTGCACGAAATAAATGGGAAAATAACGATAAATAAGCTGTAAAACTCACATGTGTTAAATAAGAAATTGAAATCGAATGCGTTTTTTCTTAGCCGGGGTTCAGTTGATACCGAGGAGTTCAGTCTTGGATGATCCATAAATATTTATAAGCATTTTAACATTTAATTCACGTCTGAATTTTGTTTTCTAAAATAGGATGTATGTTGGACTGCAGTATGTTCAAGAAAACATGATTTTTAATACGTATTATAAATCGTAAGTGTGTGGTTTGTGCAATACGGACGATGTAAAATTATTTTTTTAAATAAATATTGAAAAGGGAAGCGAAAAAATCTCTTTAATTTTCTCAGAACATTTCCAAAAATACATTCTATTATTAGCAATAATGTATGCAGATAATCGGGTCAGGTCCTGTTTGACATGATCGATTTCTTTATCTCGGCGGCAATAGATTTAAAATGCAAGATATTTTTAAATTTTAAACAATATCTTAGTAAGAGAAGTCCCGCAACCTTACTAGTTCAACAAAATTGAATATCTTCTAACAAGATTCCGAAAGTTTAATAATTACTCGTTTTATTTTATACTAGATCCGAGTAATTATTTTAGTTTTAAAGTAATCACTGCAATTAAAATTATTGTTAACTCCGATTAACATTGAAAAGCACAAAGCAATCGTTTTTTTCGATCTTAACACATGATTGGCCCCCAAATCTGCTACTATTCAAGTGTATCGTTTAAATTCACAATTATCGTTTTAGGAAATTTGGAGAATAGAATAGTTTATGTTACTGACAGCAGAACGCAATTTAGCGTTTAGTCCAATTTCTGTTGTTTTATAAAACACTGATTGGGAGCTTAAAACGAAAGTGCATAGATAATACTTTAACGACAAATAAAGTAATTATGAATGGAAAGGTCACGGTAAAAGTTATGAATTTATTATTTTTTTATCAGAACTATAATATTAAACTGTGGCATTTCACAAGACTCCATACATGGCCCTATTTTGTTTGTATTAGGTATAAATGATTTAAATTTTGAATTGGTGACTATGCTCTGCATCAATATTCTGCTGACGCTGCAAGTTCTATTAGAGCAGCGATTTTCAACCTTCTTAGCTCCGCGACCCTCCAAATAGTAAATATAAATAAAATTAATATTTCGCGACACCCTACTATAATTTTATATCGCTGAGTTTATACCGACATACATGTATGACATCATAAAATGATCTCAATATTGTTTAGGCTATTTTCGCGACCCCCCTTTAATATCACCGTGACCCCCTTGGGGGTCGCGACCCACAGGTTGAGAAACGATGCATTAGAGAAACGGAACACACGGAAGTTATTAGTTCTTATACTAGAACGGCAGATGCTAGATAACACTGATCAACAAAATTTCCACTTTTTTCTCTAACTTTGGTACAATTAAGTTTTTCCACTTTATTTTGGCTCAATATTTGGAAAGTCGAGCATTAATCTTGTAACTTAGCTCAAATAAGAAATTTGATGTTACACTGTAAAAAAATACTAAATATTTTAGAATAACTAAAGCTCAACTGGAACAATGTATTTAAATAATCAAAAACGTCTAAAAAAAGATTTAACAAGTGTAAAAATAGTCCATCAGAACAAACAAAATTTGAAATCAAAACAAATATGAATTTTTCAAACTGAAAAACAGTTAAGTATGACGTCTTTTTGATTGTCTCTTATAGATTTCATTTGAAGTGTCTCGTTTGATGGCCCAATATTCTGCATTTCAGAATTCCATCGTCCTTGGTAACGTTTTTCTATTGTTAAAATATCCCGATGGAAACGCTCTCCATGCTCGTCGCTCATGTCACCATAATTTTTGGGGAAAAAATCAAGATGCGAATGCATAAAATGCATTTTTAAAGACAGGTTACACTTCAATTTGTGATATGATAACAACATATTTTCCACTAACTGAGCATAGTTTTCCGCTTTATTATTACCCAAAAAGTTTGTTACAACCATTTTAAAACTGTCCCATGCGTCCTTTTCTAGTCCAATTAAGACGGCATCAAACTCAGGATCGTTTTAAACAACTTTCTTATCTGAGGCCCAACAAACACTCCCTCTTTTATTTTTGCTTCGCTTAAATTAGGAAATTTGGATCGAAGATAAATAAAAGCATCGCCGTCCTTATTCATGGCTTTCACAAAATTTTTCATTAGTCCCAATTTAATATGCAAAGGTGGTATAATGACTTTTTCTGGTTTAACCAAAGGCTCATATTTGACGTTTTTGATGCCTACTTCAAAAGATTTGCGTTTTGGACAATCTTTCTTTTTATAATGAAGTTATCTGTTTCTGCTGTCCCACTTTTCAAAATGTTTTCGAAGTTTTCGTATGTTTCTTTCATATTAGTCGCATATCCGACAGGTATAGACGGCAGCTTGTTCCCAATATGCAATAAAACTGCTTTTAAGCTAGTTTTAGAGGCATCTATAAAAAGTCTCCAGTTTTCAGGTCTGTAGTCAATTTTGAGTTCTTCCATTAACCCTTCAATCTTGGTGCACACTGTGATCGAGCTTTCTGTTTTAAAATAAGGAACCAAGTTTTTGGATCGTGTTCGAAAATATGAAACGGAGACGTTAGAATCTAAATGGTTCCACTGCTTTAATCTTGACGCCAGAATTTCGGCTTTGTTTTTTGGCAGTTCCAACTCTCTAACTAAATCATTCAGTTCAGATTGAGTTATTTTGTGCGCAGTCAATTCATTACAAACAAACTCGCAATCAGATTTAGTACATGTCTGTGAGCTAGATATAACACAGTCATAAGATTCATATTCGACTTCTTCAGATAGTGGCAGAACTGATAAGGTTGACGAAGAATGAGTCTGAGGTCTAGTGACCGATGAAATAATAGGATAAGTAATAGAATTCTTCTTTTTCTTAGAAATACCACTCATAAGAGGAGTGGTTAAACAAAAATAACAATCATCTATATGATTAGTTTGTTCGCGCCACAGTGTAGGAATAGAAAAAGGCATTGTTTGTATTTTACCTTTCTCCCATTGGTAAAGATTTACAAAACAAGAATTGCAACAACCATTCGGAGTCCACGGTTTGTCGAGATGTTTCATAGGAATTTCAAAACAAGACATGTAAAGTTCTTGCACTTTTGAATTAATTTTTCGTTTTTGCGATAATAACGTAACATTTCCACAAACAAAGCAAAAATTGTCCGGATTATTGACACAATTTCTAGGCATTTTATCGTGAAACTATACACTTCACTCAAGAACACTTTAAGAAATTATCATTTTGACATTTGGTGATAAAATATGTCTTTGCAATTATAGCGCCTACTTGATAATAACAAAATATATTGTGATTGATGGTGGAATCTCAGTGTTTTTCAAAGAATAGTATTTCTTTAATTACTTTAAAACTAGAGCTAAGTTACGATTTAGAGATCTATAGTATCATTTAAAATCACAAACAAAATAAGATTTAGCTAATTTTATAAAAGTTAGAAATCTGCTGTTGACTAGTGTAATTGGTCTAAAACCTTAGGACTAAATATAAGTATAGTATACACCTAGGTAGAGAAGTCTAGTGTTGTAACCCGAAGGTATGATTACATCCCGAGGCCCCTAGGGCCGAGGGATGTAAAGGACCGAGGGTTATAAGACTTCTCTACCGTGGTGTATATTGTTAGGAATTTAAGTTTTTTTTTTACGTTTCTGCGGAGTTGCTATCGGTCCAGAGGAAAACAACGCGTGATTCATCTACAGTTACATAAGGATGAAATAACTTCGGCACGGGTTGACACCGAGGACGACAGATCATTTTTGACCGTGTTAAAAAAATCAAGTCGCTAAAAAAAAAGATTATAATTAATTGTCAAATTGAAGTAATTAAAGAGAAAAATAATTGTTCGTGGTAAAAAGTGATTTGTGTTTAATTCTTTCTAATATCAGAAGCGGGATAGTGCCTACAACCTATAAGTGGGTTCCTGTTGTGTGATTTAAATTTGGAATTTACTTCTCGCTTGGGAAAATGGCTTCCGTTGAAGACGACTCTGCTAAAACAATATTAGTGGAATTGGTTAAGGTTTTGCAGTCGCAAAGATCTAGCGAACAAGTGGATTTACCATACTTTAGACCTGAAATTAACGAATCCAATAAGTGGGTGAGTCATATTGAAAGTATTAAGAATGAAATGGCATGGTCTGATGTAATGACACTGGCTAAAATTGGCCGATTTATGTTAAACGACGCGAAAAAATGGTACGAGCGTTGGAATCCGGAAAGCAGAGACTGGTCTACTTTTCGTAGCGAATTTGTTGAAGCATTTCCGCCAAAAAGAAATCTTGGACGGCTGCTGGACGAAGCGGTAAAATTTAATAGTACTTCTGTCAACACTTATGAAACATATGTTCATGAAAAATCGGCTATGTTAAAAAACTTACGAGCAAATTGGAGTGAAAATGATTTAGTTGAGTTAATTATTCATGGAATTTCTGAACTTGAAGTACGCAATGCTGTAATAAATACAAATTGCCAAACTATTCCCGAGCTGTTAGTATTTTTATCATCTTTTGTTAAACCATTGCGCAATAATGAAGATCAACATAGAATTACTGAAGAATCTACTTTCTTCAAGAGAAAACATCCAAGTGTGGACAAACAAACAGGTGGATCCGGAAATTCTGCGAAGAAATGTTTCCAATGTGGCAAAATGGGACATATTAAGGCAAACTGTCATGTTAAAAGGACAAAATTATCTTTCGAGACTAAGAATATTTCTCGTGATCGAGGTGAAGCGTCAGTATCTGCTCACAGTCCAAATGATATTTGCACTTTTTGTGCCAAGCGAGGTCACAATAGTTCTAACTGTTTTACTAAAGCCGCCATTGATAAACGTCGGAGTATTAATTTATTTTCTGCAGGGAAACCTACCGGTGCTACTGAGGTTTTCATAGACGGCTATCAATTTTGGGCATTGATTGACACTGGTGCCGATTTGTCTTTGATGTCGGAAAAATTTTTAAACTTGTTTAAAAATAAGATTCGCTCTTGTGATATTACTTTGAAAGGAATTTCCAACGTTACCATCGACGTATCAAGAATATTTACCGGTTACATCAAAGTTACAGAGGTCGATATCCCTATTACATATGTTTTTGTTCCCGAAAAATGCCTTGATTATGATGTTTTGATTGGCCGTGATATTTTTGAAGATCAGAGATTGATGACAATAACAGATCACCAAGGTTCCCGTGTTGTACGTCGTGAATTACCCGGGATAAATCGCATCTCTGAAGAATTCGATTCTGTGACCTTCGAACTCGATATTCCTCCAGAATTCCGAGATTCAGTGGAAAGGGTTCTTGGTGATCTCAGAGGCATGATAACAAGTGGTAATAAAGTGGGCGCAGTTAATAATGTCAGCTTGAAAATTCGTTTAGAAAAGGATATCATCGTCAATCGTTCACCTTACCGATTGGCTGCCAACGAAAGGGAAGCCGTACGTGAAATTACAGATGATTTATTGGCTAACAACATTATCCGACCGAGTGAATCGCCATTTGCAAGTCCTATACTGCTCGTGAAGAAGAAAGATGGCTCATTTCGGATGTGCGTCGACTTTCGTGAACTCAAACGCGCTACTATTAAAGACAGATATCCTTTGCCCCTGATCGAGGACCAATTAGACAGACTAGGAAAAGGGATGTTTTTTACATCCCTGGACATGGCATCCGGGTTTCACCAAATACCGATCAACGAGGACTCAATCTACAAAACAGCATTTGTGACACCTGATGATCATTTTGAGTATCTGAGAATGCCCTTCGGTCTCGCCAATGCACCTGCTGTTTTTCAGAGAGCCATAAATTTGGCCCTTGGCAAGCTAAAGGATACGATTGCCTTGGTTTATTTAGACGACATTTTGATTCCCAGCTCTACTGTAGAAGAAGGCCTTGTTAATCTTCGTCGTGTTTTGGAAGCTCTAAGTTCCGCTGGATTTTCTCTAAACGTTCGAAAATGTCATTTTCTTCAATCTTCTCTGGAATATCTTGGAAGAGAAATCTCTAACGAAGGCATAAGACCAGGAAAAGCGAAAATCCAAGCATTAATTGACTCCCCTGTTCCTGAAAATGTGAAACAAGTTCGACAATTCATGGGACTAGCAGGCTATTTTCGGAAATTTGTTCCAGAATTTGCTAGCCGAACAGCCAGCATTACTCGATTAACGAAACAAAATGTATCGTTTAAGTGGGAAAATGAGCAGGAGACTGCCAGACGTTATGTTATTGATCATTTAACTTCAAGGCCACTACTGGTGGTTTATAATCCAGAACTGCCAACAGAATTGCACACTGATGCTAGCAGCATAGGCTACGGTGCTATTTTGATTCAGAAATATGAGCTACAACCAAAAGTAGTAGCGTACTTTAGTAAGAGAACGAGCGAATATGAAGCGAAGTATCACTCTTATGAACTCGAGACTCTGGCAATAGTGCAAGCCCTGAAACATTTCCGTACTTATTTGCTTGGCATCAAATTTACAATTGTCACTGACTGTAATGCCATCAAGGCAACAGCTACCAAAAAGGACCTCGTGCCTAGAATAGCCCGTTGGTGGGTTTATCTGCAAGATTTTAACTTTGAAATAGTCTATCGGAAGGGAAGTAGCCTCCCTCATGTTGACTATTTGAGTAGGAATCCATCGAATACGATTCGGCGAGTTACTCATCATAATTGGGCGTATATGGAGCAAAAGGGTAACGAAGAAGTTCAGAATTTGTTGGAACAGCTTAGAGGTGGAAAACTTGATGCCAACCAGTATTTGGAAAAAGATGGAATGTTATATCGCAAGCACGCCAATGCAGATGGTACTATGAATTTGCAATGGTTTGTTCCCAGGCAAAGCCGTTTAGGTTTGCTTCGCATTTTTCATGATGAACAGTGCCATGTCGGTTACGAAAAGACTTACGAGTCCATTGCTGAACATTTCTGGTTTCCTCGAATGAGACAGTTCGTCAAATGTTATATTAAGCATTGCGTAATTTGTGCTGTGAAAAAGACCAGGACAGGACCATTACAGGGATATGTGAACCCAATGGAGAAACCAAAAGAACCATTTCACACTTTGCACATGGATTGCTTAGGACCATTGCCTGTATCGTCGGAAGGTTATAAACACATCTTGTAATAGTTGACGCTTTCACGAAATATTGCGTTTTATTGTTCATGAAGACAGTTACTACTGCTGAAACCCGTGACAAACTACAAAATGTTCTTGCTCTGCTTGGTACTCCGAAAAGAATTATAATGGATGCTGGTACATCGTTCAAGAACACAACTTTCCCAAAGTACTTGGAAGAATGGAAAATTGAACACCATTATGTCACCCCTGATATTCATAGAGGAAATGGACAAGCAGAGAGATACATGAGAACAGTCAGAAATCTCTTGAGAATTGAGACCCAAATTAAGCCAGAATGGCCGAGCGGACTATGGAAGATTCAGTTAGTTCTTAATACGACACTCCAAAAGAGTACAAATTCGACACCACTACAGCTCCTCTTGGGAATACAGAGTTCAATCCCACTGATTCAAGCTATATTAAGAAACGTTTCAAAGGATTTAACACCCATTCGTAATAGAAAATTGGACAGACAACGAGTAGCTGAAAAGCTTTCTTCAACATCCAACTTGAAAAGCATTAATAGCAAGCGAAGAGACAATGTCCAATATTCAGTAGGAGACTTTGTTTTAATGCATCGGGACTCGCAGATGCATATTAGCAAAAGCGATTATGAGTTTTTAGGTCCGTACGAAGTAGTAAAGTGTTTGGAGAATGGTCGTTACGAAATAAAGAAAGTTGGTACAAATGTTATCACCAAAGCAGCTAAGGAGTAGCTAAGGGCTTGGTCTTTGCAGTGGTCATTGACGTGCGACATGAAGGAGGTCTTAGAGTTCTTGGAAACTGAGGATGATTAAATTGAAGGTTAGTTAATTGGTCTCTGTCCCGATAGTGGTAGAGCCAAGTGGTGGCTGCGGTCTCCACGGATTTATTTTATGACAATTGGTCTCTGTCCCGATAGTGGTAGAGCCAAGTGCTGGCTGCGGTCTCCACGGATTTATTTTATGACAATTGGTCTCTTCTCGGAAGAGGTAGAGCCAAGTGGTGGCTGCGGTCTCCACGGCTTTATTTCCTGATAATTGGTCTCTGTCCCGTTAGTGGTAGAGTCAAATGGAAGCTGCGGTTTCCACAGGAGTTGCCTGTAATTGTTAACAAGGCAATTGCCTACCTGCCCAGTAAAATTTAGCAATGGTTAATTATCTGTGTAATTTATTTTACAGATACCAACATTGAAATTGAAGCGCCGAGTACGTCACTTCCGTCAGTTTGGCCGTGTTAGGAATTTAAGTTTTTTTTTTACGTTTCTGCGGAGTTGCTATCGGTCCAGAGGAAAACAACGCGTGATTTATCTACAGTTACATAAGGATGAAATAACTTCGGCACGGGTTGACACCGAGGACGACAGATCATTTTTGACCGTGTTAAAAAAATCAAGTCGCTAAAAAAAAGATTATAATTAATTGTGAAATTGAAGTAATTAAAGAGAAAAATAATTGTTCGTGGTAAAAAGTGATTTGTGTTTAATTCTTTCTAATAATATACTATTTTTTCCACTACTAGTGCAAATGATAATTTTAATTTGAACAAATATTTATTTCAAATTACGAAAGGTTTACAGTTTTCTGTATTACCGATATGACAGTTGATTTAAATTTTTAATTTGTCACAAACATTACGTCGATCTTTTTGCCAAATCGTCAATTAAATAAAGTCAGTACGGTAAACGATGTACGGCGATTTAAATTGTATGCCGCCTGAAATGCGGGAAATTGCCGGACAAGTGGCAAACAATCTATTGCCTGAAAAATCAAAAGATTTGTACCTGAAAGCGTACGTAACATTAATGTTCATTATTTACCGGTAAATAATAAAATTATTTACCTCAGGTCGAGAAATTGTTTTTCACAGCAACCTAACGCATGTCAAAATGACAGGCTATAGTACTAGTAGTGGAAAAATAAATTTAATTCATCATCTAAGCAACCGGTGAAAACATATACAGGGTGGGCCAACAGTGCGTGGGCGGAAGATTGTGGCTTTATTGTTGAATATTTTTAAAATCTGTGTACGCACTAACATACATATGGGTCAGATGCACAATCTAAAATTATTTAGACAAATACAGGGTGTCCCGTAAGAGTGTGGCAACCCTAACTTGTGTTTTTTTAAATGGAACACCCTATATATTATTGCACGATTCGATAGCTCGTCATTAGTGGATGAAAATAATATAGGGTTTTTTTGATCTAAAGTTTATGGTTCTCGAGATATTGATGATTTATCGTTAAAAAATGGCAACATTTGTGACTCTGTAAATTATTTATTTTTAAATATTTGACTTTGAAATTTGGTAAATACATTATCTAACTATTGGGAAATAGAAAAGCATGCACAATCGGAAATTTCTTTTAAAACTTTATACAGGATGATGCATTACGCAAAAGACCATTTTTCTAAAAAAAATTAAATGTAATCACACTATTTTAAACACCTTTTGTTGAAGTTTCTCACGGCATAAGTTTTTTTATGTTTGGCTATTAAACTTTAGATGTAGGAATTTTTTAAAATTATAAATTTAAAAAACGAAGCTATGATTATAATTTAATAACGAAAACCTAAAGTTTCTTTGATTCATATTCGTATATTACAGCAACAATAACAACAAACTAAAACTTAACTAACAAAAAAAATTTAATTAAAACACTTTCTTGAAAATTATTAGTATAGGCTGATCAAAGTTACTGCCGCACTATTGCTAACTTCGTTATTATTGGAGCTACGAAGTGGTTCAAATTAGCAAAAATGAACTGCTTTCACTCAGGATTGCAATGGTGATATGAAAAAAACAATTGCGTATCGCATTCTTAAAATAATTGAATGTATGAGATTAAAAAGGGCCCAAGTCCGAAATTTTTGAAAATCATTTTATTACGCATACTTGAACTTTATGTACTTGTCCTATTATTTAATGGAAAAAAACTCAAGTTTGGTATTGAAGCCGGATATAATAACGGTTAGAAAATACATTTTAAACGAACATGGACCTAAGTCCAGGATTTGGGTCTGTTTTGTTCTGGCACAGCTATCTAGACTCATTTAGATATTGTTGTTTCTGCATACGCAATGGTCTCTGATAGCGAAATAACGCCTAAAAAACGACGGCAACCTGCGATGGCGGAAAAATTCAAAATGTGGGTTTTAGGCTTGCGACTTTCTTCACTTTTAAAATCCATTTCACCAGAAAATGAAATGAATTAAGAAGAAGCAAATAATTCAGATTATGAAAAATGAGATTAAATGTTAATATTAATTACCGTGGTTAATTTACCGAATAATAATAATATATTTATTGATCCGAAAGAAATACAAAAATAGAACAAATGTAATTTTAATTTTCCTCTATTATTAGTATTTATACATATAAATAATTTATTAATTATAATTATTATAATTTATTAATAAAACTTAGTTGGATTTAATTTATTTAAATTTAATTAATTTAAATACCGTTTTTCTGTCGTTATATTATCCAAGTATATAGAAATTTAATATAGAGAAAGTTGAAAGAAGAAAATAACAGGTTTTAAAAATTTTTATTCTCATTTTCTCATAATCATTCCAGCTGGACTTAGGTCCTTTTTATTCTCATATATTCAATTGCATGTGTAAAGTTTCTTTTTAATGGAACACCCTGTATTTTTTGTTGACAAATGAAAGAACTTCAAATTATAAATACAAATTACTCTTTACTATTTTTCCTTAAAACGAATAATAAAGAAGTTATTATTATTAATACAACCCATAGAACTCAACATTAAACGCCACTAGAAGCGTCTATAAACGTGTTCAGCGATGTTTAGAACAAACTGGGAATGTTTTTGAACATTTACTTTAAGTTATTTATAATTTTGTTTAAATTAGTTTAAGTTACATTAGTTTCAAGAGTAGCAAATTTTAATTAATTAATTTTATTCTTGTACATAATACTAGTTACATTTATTACATTAAATTACATTAAATACCAGTTCCTCAAAATGTTGCACTCATGTTTTTCACGTTTGTTTATTTTTGAAGCACATAATTCCAATGTAGTGTGTGTTAAGACAGTTTTGTTAATGCATTGAACTAAATATAGTTAATTGTAAATGATGAATACAACTTTCACAATAACTTCTTTATTATTCGTTTTAAGGAAAAGCAGTAAAGAGTAATTTGTATTTATAATTTGATGTTCTTTCATTTGTCAACAAAAAATACAGGGTGTTGCATTAAAAAAAACTTTACACATGCATTTTAAAAATGCGATGCGCAATTGTTTTCTTCATATCACCATTGTAATCCTGAGTAAAAACAGTTCATTTTTGCTAATTTGAACCACTTCGTAGCTCCAATAATAACGAAGTTAGCAATACTGCGGCAGTAACTTTGAACACCCTGTATACAATTACATAGTCTTATCATCGCTGAGGGTATTATCGAAATCATAAGAGAAGAGCCCTATATCATTAATTATACGCGTCTGACATTGAATCATCAGACATAAAAAGCACAACTCCATCCGTTTCTTATTCACCATTGACAAGGAATAGTATCAAATTTAATAGTATCAAAATTTTCTATGTGTTGTCATAAAAAATAATTATGGAATGAGGGTAAAAAAGAAAACTGTGTTACAATTATTGCGTTACATAAATGTGGTTAACTGGTTACACGCCAACAACAATTCTATAAGTTATTAAAAAATCTGAAAATTAAGCAAATATTTGTTTAACTGTACTTGGATAGGTAAGATCAGCTTCGCACATAAATGATAAAAACAGTTCAAGCCCGAATCCAACCTTGTAGAAAACAGAAATTGATGCTTCTGCAGATGAAGTCGAGAGAATCTTTGAAAAGGATATTCAATGGAAACCTCAAACTTCACACTTACGGGAAAAAAACGACACTTTCTTAATGCTCGTATGAAGAATATGAAAGAAGATAAAGCAAAAGTGTTTCTTATTGGTACGCCGACAACAAACATCGCAAAATGCTCTTTCCAAACGAGAGAATAGTTTCAAGTTACACAAACAGAATGACATTCAACGAGCCATCGCGGTTAAATTGGAGGTTTCAAGATTGGAGCTAAAGCGTTTCAATTTTTTTCGGAAACAGGGCGCAATTGGACGTTGTTTATTAAAGAAAGTTCTATTATTTTCTGAAGTTCGTTCGATATCTGAAGTTACAAAGATTAAACCTGAATCATCTTGTTCATTTTGGCTGCTAGGATAGACAATCGGGTCTATTTTCTAAACACTCGTATTAATTGAGACATAAATCTATTATTGCTATCTAACAAACATAACAAGTAACCTTGCAAAAAACAACTGAATTGCTGAGACATCAATTAATTGAAGAGGTACATATATCAATTGATGCTCTATCATTTTTGAAACTGATATGGTCATTTTTACGTAAATGCTAATACACGTACACGTGCAAAACGTAAATACATTTTGGGATCGCTTTCCAAGAAATACAGCGGTTCATGCATAGGATTAATAAGGTTGTGTTAATCGCCAAACGAAAGCGCTGTAAAGTAGAGAAAAGAGAAAGAAGTATACCATTCACTACGGATTCTTTTTTCATATGGCTCTTATCTACTCATTCCATGTCTGTCCACGTATACAGAAGATGTGAATTGATATGTAAGGGCGTTCAAAGCCTGAAACGTATGTCCACTTTTCACTCTGAAATCTATTTTTACAATATCAATTCTACTTGAAACTAAATCGCTCTATAATAGGCTTTTGTTCCTTGGATATACAGGGTGATCTATGACGTCGGGGAAAAACTTCACCGGTTGATTCCTAAGAGTAATTCAAACAAAAAACTTCTAATAAACATATGTCCGATAATGCTTTTTAACGGAAGTATAACCGTTCAAAGTTTATAACATATAACGTCAATCAATCAAAGCAATAGCAGTAGGCTTATTTCGTATTTCATTTGTTACCTATGAAAACAAAAATTAGTATCTTAATATCGCCTTGAAGTTGTAAACATGTAATAAACTTTGAAGGGTTACACTTCCGTTAAAAAGTATTATCGGATACATGTTTATTAGAAGTTCTTTGTTTGAATTACTCATAGGAATCAACTGGTGAAGTTTTGCCCCGACGTCATAGATCACCCAGTCCCAATTTTAAGTACTTTGTAATGTAACAAAAAATTTTAATTTTAAGCAAGACATAATTTTCATTCAGTTCAATTTCTTTAAGATCATAGTAACCGTATAAAAATATCATACAGAACTGTAATAATTACCTTTTTAAATGTAAGAAGCTGAAATTTTGTTAACATTCTTGATCTTTTATATTTTCCTTTAAAATTCCGTTATTCAAGTGGAATTTAATTTGTTTTTGGTTAGTTTATTACTGTTTAACATAATGTTGGCAATAACATATGCTGTTTTTAATCTTATCATTCTTTTTCTTACGTAAACTAGTACTAATAGTACAGGTGCATCGAAGTTCTCCCAACAGATTCAAAAGTTATTGAAGAGAAGTGACATTTTAGAATCACACAGTATGAAATTACGTATCATTTACTTATATCCATGATTATCCCAATTTCCTAAATAATTTAATCTAATGATAAGGAGTATCGGCAAATACGAGCACATTAACAATGTTTTGTTGATTTAAAGTATATACCGTCTGATTAATGATATCATCGTTATCAACGTTAATTCGTATTGCGTCAAACGCAGCCAATCGTCACATACCCGGAATATCGCAGACAATACGAAAGTAAAATTAGTCACATTATCGATCTTGACTCTAAATATAGCTCTAATTTATGAGCAACGAGTTCGATAAACAAAAGGCAAACAAAACAAGAAGTTAGTGGTTACCGGTTTGCCTCACAATTATTGTCATTACAATCCCACACAATGATACCTACATTTTGTTTTAAGTCTTATATGGAAATTTTTCTATAAAGCTGCAACGTTACTCTCGTATATGTTGCATGTTTATCCATGCTCGTTTAAAAATAGCACGATCGGAACGAGCGGGATAGAAAAGAAACCAATAAAGCTCCCGACATACATAAATCCACATCTTTCCTATCGCGGTGATGAATTTTCCGGTCGACATAAACAGAAGAGCAGGAAACGAAAAATAAAATAAACATATCCAGAGGAATGGGCGGATTAAAATATATGTGGCTAGATTACAGGAGAATGTAAACACATAAAAACTGAACTCCTAAAATACACAAGATGTATAAATTTAATGTGGTTCCAAGACGGGGCAAAATATGCATTTTAAAAACAGATATAAAAAATAAAAGTTGTCTCAGAACTGATCAAAACATGTTGAAATTAATTCTGGGAAATACAGCACAGTATTGATTAGCATTACATTTGCATATAATATCGTATTGTTTAATAATGTGAACTTGAGCTTTTCAATATCATTATAATGTGTAGCACATAATCATTATAATAGACTAATAGTAGGACATTCAATTAATTCAATATTTATGTTTTGTAAAATAATTGATTAAATCAATTAATAATCCATTTAACTAATTGATTCCTTGAATTAATAGACCTGAATAAAATTGCAGCGAAATCCAAACATATCAAACATGATTCTTATTTTATACATTTACAGTCAATGAGCCGAAATTTAAATTTCGAAAAAATATGGAAGAAAGTTAAAATTTCGACTTTCATGTTTTCTACAACGTTGGTTTATTTCAATATAACTTAAGTATTTTCAGTGTTTCAGCAAGTATTGATATTTTACTTTAAAGCTTACAAATACAATTTTTTCCGTAAAAGAAAATTATCTCACAAGATCGAACAAAATTTGAATCATATTAAATGCATACATTATTGTTATAATGTAATTATATTACATATATTGTTACGGGATTTATGTGAAAACCTTAAATGCCCTTTTATATCGTTATTGATACCAAAGTTTACCTATTGAGACGTTTTCATCAAAATTTATAATATTTTTCTTGTGTATGAACAAAGAGAAAGTTTTAAGACGGACATAACCTGCAATAAAAAACTCATTCTGCTTAGATAACGATGGAATACTTGACATCGGTGGATTACTTACTGAAGAATTAATCGATTATTGGAAAATATTGTATAAGCATAACGATAAGAATTATTAACCTTATCTGAAAACCGATTATCTAATTTCGTAATCATCTAATTTTATTGAGCATTGGTAATAACTTATTCGTTATACCAATTGAATTTTGTTAAAGAAATTTAGTTATTAGGGATGCAGATTGGACTTACCAATGACAAGAAGGCGGAACTAACTTCGTTAGTTCTTGCAAGGATTTCTCCGATCGATATTCTTGTACAAATGCCACGGTGACTACGATTACTATAGCTACGGTAATACTGATGGCGTCGTCGAACTGCTTCATGAAGACAGATACCAACGCAGATGCAAGAAGGAGAAGGATGAGGGGGTTTCTGAACTGCTCCAGATATTTCTTCCAGGGCGGATCTTCATCTTTTACGAAAAATTCGTTGTATCTGGAAAAAAAAATTGCTAAGGCCCCTTCAACGATTCATATTGAATTTTAAAAAGATAAACATCTGAGTACTTCTTTGCTTATTGAAAGATTCTTAATTAATAATAAGTTATAATGTATCCTAAAGAAGTTGTCAATGTACAGCAAAACGTCGATATATGGTAATTCTTAAAATAAATAGGATAACCAGTAAGGGTAACACAAAAGCAACAAACGTAACCTTAATTATAATAAACTTACATCCAAATCTCTATGTAATTTATTGAAACAATAAATAAAATTTTCAGCACAACCTCTAAAATAAATTTGTAACGTACAAAGTAATATATGATCACAACGGTTACTTTGTTTAGTAACTCGTAAAATATCTTAGTGTCGCCAATCAGCGTGAAACAAATTTTCTAAAAAAAGTTATTAATTTGGTCATGTGGAACTCGGAAATTATTGAAAGCACGGTATAACGATGCAAAACAATAATTTCATCCTGCCTTTGTTGCACAAATCACATTATCTTTATAATGTTTGTGAAATCGTTGGAACTAAAATTGCCATTGAGATATACAAATGGAAAATCTATAAATAATTGATAATTCTCGTTATTTTTCGATACTTACGATAACTTCGTAAAACTTCGAGCTATTTTTGCTTCTTTACTTATTCAAGTTTAGTTTTTAACTTGAATATTTTGATTTACACAATATTCTATTAACGAACATTCTGATGCAGTAAATAAAGATTTTCAAAATAACTTTTTTTAATTTTTAATGTTTTGTTGTATAGCAGATGTGTAGATGTAGCAACGAAGTGACTTAAAAAAATATTAAAATTTGAATGCGGGATACCAGTGAAAATAAAAGGAGTGCTAACTGAAAATAAAATCAACAATTTGCTTTCTGTTTCACACGTATTCGAAAAGTGTTTTAGTTTAATTTCATTTTCAAATATTCTTTAATTCAATATTATAAATTAGTTTAACTAATTAATTATACCGTGAATTTATTTTAACATGAAACATTGCTGTTACGTACGAATCTGAGAATCCATAGCAACATTTACAATTTGTAAATTAAACTGTCCTTTTTAAAATAGAACATGAGATGACAGCTGTCATGAATCTGTTGTTATTAGTGATTTCGATATTGTACTACAAAATAATAGCGACTCTTTCAATTACATTAGATAAGTTTATTCTTGTTTAAAATAAGTAAACTTAAAACATAAGGGAATCAGAAATTCTTTAATTCGAAACAAACACTATAACAAGTTTTCAAAAATTTCTTCATTTACCTCCTTGCAATATGCTAAACGATTATAAAAGTTGTTAATTGCATTAGTTACTTGACCAGGGGAAATTCTTCCTGATACATTTTCAGTAACTTTGATTTGACAAATTTGATTTGATATGACATTAGAAACCCTAACGACGACGATCATCATGCAACGACATTTTAAAAATTTGGATTAGTTTCAATAGTAATACGAACAGCAATGTTTCATATTAAAATAAAATCACGGTATACTGGGTGATCTATGACGTCGGGGAAAAACTTCACCGGTTGATTCCTATGAGTAATTCAAATAAAAAAACTTCTAATAAACATGTGTTTATTAGGGATTTGAATTCCCGCTTGGCTACCTTATTTTTAAAAGTTGTATTTTTACCTTGTATTGTAATTACGACGTTCCAGATTTATTCTAGACTTTACGCTGTAAGTTTGAATTATTTTAATAAATTACATAGAGATTTGGACGACGAGAGTTTATAATATTGTTTAAGGAGAGGCTTGTTGTTTTCATATTTAATTTGTAGGGTTGCGCCACTGATTATCCTATTATAGTAATTGGGGTACTTATTGTTATTACCTACCATAAATGTGAGTTTTATTGTCTAATTTGAGTGATCACGTGGGACTCGGGAATAGTTGAAATCACGGTACAAGATTCTTTATTAAATTAAACAAAAAACATATTGTTGAATTGAAAGAATATTTACGCTATAATTCTATAATTGACATAAAAACGAAACATGTACAGTCGCCGACACTAAAAACGAAACGCCGTACCAAGGTCCTAGCCATAAGTATCTAGGTAGTAAATAAGGTTATTTTCGAACGAGTTTATAACTTTTCGTTTCGTTTTTAGTGCCGGCGACTATACATAGTGTACGCAAGGTTTTTCGAAGAATATTCATTTGAACCTTTCTTGATGGAACGCATATGTATTTATGGTTGTAAAACTATCAATTCATAGTCGAACCTTCATAACTCGAGTCTCAAGCGACCGGAAAATTACTTCGAGTTATAGAAATTTCGAGTTAAAGAAAGAGATTTCAGTTATACACAATGTGCAGGGACATCAGTAAATTTCGACTTACAGAACAGTTCGAGTTGTGGAGGTTCGAGTTATAGAGGTGCGACTGTATTATTTGGAGCACCACTGTATATCTACTTTATTTTAATGTACACAAACTACAAAATGTATATGAACTGAGGGTCTAGGAAAAAATACCTAATTAATAGCAATCTAGGTGACTTTTGCTTATACATGAATACATGTAGGTTACCATGCTTTTAGTTATTAATGTTATTATTTACACTTTCCGGCTAATTTTTAAAGTATAATTATACGGTTAGTGAGTAACGATACTCTTGTATACTTACTAATAAGGAGAAAGGTTTTAGGAGTAAGAGAATAATTACGAAGATCAATTTCACAGATAACATTTAAATGAAATTACAGACCCAAACATGTTTCCGTATAAAAGAAGAATAATTTGCAATTTTCGCAAATCATACGAAGAAATATTAACTTTCTAAATAGATATTAAAATATTCACGGAAAATACTTATTAACTAATCATTGTACATACATATGCCTTATTATGTTATTATATTTTAAACAATTCCACGAGCGAAACTTTTTTATTACAAAGTTACAGATTAGATTGCGGTGGTTGCGTAACCATTGTAATTTTATTCACTTTTCAACGACCAAGGCAATCACGTTTTTCAAATAATCTCGTCCAACTTAACAACAATATCAGCATGATTTATTGCTTCAACTCGTTTGTAGCTTAGATATCGCACACTAAACTACGAGGAATAAAGTTTAAAGCAAGCGTACAACTATTAAATTAATAAAGTAAGGACAAAGCCCCCATATACGCGATAACTCCGACCGAAAAATTAATTAATCTGAAATGCGTGTAAAGCTCGATCGATACTTAAGCGGTGTGGCTGTAATTAAAAAGTTACGCCTTTTGAAGAAATTTATAACTATGAACATATTTATGTACATATTTGCTTTTAACGAATTAATAAAAAATAAATTTATAATTTAACATATTTGATTTCAAAACAAAACGGAATCCTTAAATATTTCGCTATTATTAATCTGAAATATGTTGTTCTACACGCTTTCATGCAGAGGATGATGATGTTTATATTGAAAATGTGTTCAGAACTATGTTAACAAAATAACAAGCAGTCGATATTTCAAGCATGAATACCGACATTGTGACGACTGAAAACATCGTGAAGTGCTAATCTCCATAAGCTCTGATCGATAACTACCGACGTGCGTCGGCTGGCATTCCCTTAAATGCAATTATTTTTACGGTTAAATGACCTTTAACAAATTAAATTTTCTTTTAACATGTAATTCCATCGTTAAACCATCGATTCATTTACATAAATTGACTGCGGACTTTGTTAAATTCTGTAGGATTAAAGCGTGACTATCAGTATAATTTGTTCGCCAAAAGACAATGTACAACAAGGATTGAAACAAAGAGAAGCATTAAGAATGGGGGAAATTTAAATTCACAAAATTGCTTTAATTTGAAAATACAGTTCGTATTGGATCATACCTGAATCAATGCAAATTTAAAGAAAGAAATTAATTTCAATGCAAATCTAAATCGATTATCATTGTAAGTCAAAAAGGCCATACACCATAGATAAAACAAAGCTTGCATATTCATTCAATTGCGTGGGTTCTGTGTTTTTGCATGTTAGGCGCTTTGTAATTATTTATAGAAATTAGAGCTAAGCAAATAAACCTCTTTCAGTAGAAAGATCGCGTTCGTTCCAATGTATGAATTAAATAAGTCACGTATCGCTTGGTTTCACAGTAATTTACAATAATTTTTTTTCACTTAAGAATAAAATGTGAACTATTATCAATTTACTGTAAAGTAGAATCTATTCTTTTTTGACGTTCACTCATTGCCGATTCATATCTCGTGGCATTGTTTTGAAAATACAATGCATGGGTATATTAACAATTAATGTTAACGAGTAGCGAGTTCGCCTTATCTTATTTGAAAAGCAAAGTAAAATTCTGCGGAAATATTGCATAAACATGAAACGAAATACATATTACATACTTACGTAAGTTGCTGCAACAGAACCGCACAACAGACAATTTTATTAAAAGGTCAAATACAGGTGACAAAAAAAACAAATATGTATTCAACAGAAGTAAAATTTGTACGTCAAAACGAATGATTTTTAATGTAAAAGGAACATATTTTTAACTTACCCGACTAGCTGTCTTCTGTATGTAGCTTCCTGCCAACTCAAACCCTGTCTGACTTCAACCCTTAACCTAGAGGATACTTCTTCAGCACCTAGTGTGCTTGCTTCAGTCGTACTTATCCACATATGTGAATCGCTTTCTTCCTCCTGGAAAAAAATTAAAAAAATTCTTGAATTTCGCGTTGCCATGAGAGATTGAATATAAGTCCCAAAAAATTAAGCTATCGCCATATTATTGTTGATTATAATCATAACTGTAGATTTTAAACTATGTACAAGATTTGGTTTAATTTTAACAATAAATATTTTGGAGATCCACTACGTTCTATTTTTCCACATAGTTTTTTGTTTCAATTTAAATAGATTCTCGTTGCTCTAAGAAATGTGTTGTGTACAAAATGGAAACTAAGGATTTCTATACCACTGCAGAACTAGAGAATAATAGAACAAAAAGAAAAAAAGAATGCATCCAATGATCTTGTTAATTAGCTCCTTTTTGAGTGTTAGACATAAAGTCTAAAAAAAGGACGATGTCTCATGTAAAATATTGATAGAGATATGTTGTAACTGGAGGGGCATTTAGTAACAGAAGCAAAAAAAGAGTATAGTAATCGTAATGTAGAAGACAGAAGGGCGCGTAAAAAGCGAATTCTTCATTTTTCTTTTTCTTCAAATCATGTTGAAGATTGACTATTAGAATAGTAAGAAGAAAATTAGTCTATTGAAATAATTACTTTTTTTCGAGCAATTTATAAAATAATAGCAGTTCTGTTTGGAACTGGTCGTATATTTCTAATAACTTAAAAGTAGATATATATGTTCCTCCGAAATTTACATCTATTGATTCACATAAACGAAAATGTTTACGTGATGAAGGCTCGTAGTTAACACTCATAACAATTCATAACAATGTAATTACGTGCTCGAAATTGTGGTCATTAAACTCTGTAGTTACAGTTTTAATAATAGCAGATCGCAATATTGCCACTTTAACAATGCGGCTTTTAATTGGACGTAGCAAAGCATTCCACGATTAAATGGGGTTTATAGCTTGCAATTGAGAGTGCGAAAATAATAAAAATTAAATTTGTATTTTGATTATTAATGACAATAAGAAAAAAAAATGCCTTTAATTTTTAAGAACCATTAAATTCTTGGTATTTTGCAGATACCGTGACGATCAAAATTTTAACTGTATTCACAAGTGACACTATTCCAATTTTTGAAATAAATTCTTTTATATAAATTATGTATCAGTTAGTAATAATAATTATTATTCATGTTTTCCTCCCTGCTCTTCTTTCTTTGAATTCTATTTTTGACGGTTACAATTTGTTAACTGCATTTCAGAGAGATGGCTTTAAGGGCCAAGGAAAAAGTTTTTTTTTTGTTCTTGAATAATATTTTAATTCAATATTTATTTAGTCAATCTTAAAACGTCGAGGTAGAATAAATATGTGCGTAAAAAGTCGCCTTAACGTATTGGTATTTAGATTTTCTCAATTTTAGTGGCTACAATAAAGAACTGAAAATAAAAACAACCGAAAAATTTGAAATCAGAAAATTGAAATGGAGAAATTGCAATAAAAGATTTCTTGAGAAAAGAGCATCTTCTCCAAAACTCATTACGAGTTAATTGTTCTAGTACTTTGCAGAACAAACACATAATCAGGTAGGTAACACGCGATTCGCAGAAATGTTTACATTAAAACTTGTTTTGATAACTTCACCGACGTCAACGGACAAAAAGTACATAACTGAGAATATATTCACCTCCAATTATACATACAGAAAAAAAGGTGTCCGACTGTGCGAATCGTACAAAAAACATCGGGCCAGACTTGATCTGTCTGACGAACAAAAACAGAACTGGATGAATAAGAACTGGCATGGCTAAAATCTAATCGAATTTCGTTACGAAACATTATTGAAATTCATTCATCTATTTTGTTATTCAAAATTCATACGAAATGTAATTTAAATATTTAGTAGTTTTTAAGTGCTTTTAAAGTATGCATAAGTTACATTTGCACTAAAAGCTATAATGTATCAATAACAATAAAGCAATTAATATTTTTATGACCTTGTACTTTTTGTCATTCACCACCGTCAGAATTTAAAGTCGACAGCTTCTTCAGGATATTCACAAATGTATATGTCGATTTTAAATTAAATTTACAACTGTTTGATAAATTATATAAAAAAAATTTGTGAATTTTCAATGGACGAAAAAATGCTTCAATTACTTTTATCGTTACTACGTACTTAAAATATCATCCTCACTACACAAACACTTCATCTAATTTTTTGGCTAGTATAACCGGAGGATATTCTCACCAAATCACCACTGGAAGTAAAATTTGGTGAAGAGAATATCTGTTGGAAAACGTATTTATCGGGAAAAATAACATACATAATTTATCTTTGTTAATCTTGCAATGTAAAATAATTATACACAAATGTCCACTAAAGAATAGTGTTAAAATAAACTGTCTCAGACAATTTTCTTTCGTACAATTTTGCCTCATTAAAATGATATGTTTCTTAAAAAAATATTTAATTTTTATAAATTGAATTAATTCGATGAGTCCTTTAGTAGGTTTTCATAAAAATAATTTTTGATATCACCCTAAGAAAAGTTATGTCATATCATGAATGACTTCTTTCTTCAGATAGGGGGAGAGGGGGGGGCATTGACACAGTGGATTAAAAACTATCTGAAAAATACTCCATGTTCTATCCGCAAAACGTATCTGCAGCTCAGAAATTTTTTGTTTTAAATTTTTTTTGTAGAAATTGAACCAATCTTGTACAAGAAATAGGGTAGTCTAAAACGGCCTTAATAGCATCTTTGATCACGTGTTCACTTCTAACCAATTGTATTATTATACTGGAAATAATCAACTTACATTATTCATTTGAGAATAATTTAGGCCCAGTTAAGCTGAAGCTTAAAGCCATAACAATGATTATTTCAACAATTGTTATTAAGGCTGAGTTGCATAAAAGATTTAAGCCAGGATTAAATTTAAGCCTACTTTAGAATGTGACACACAATATGCTGTACGTCACAGTATCACATTCTAACTTAGACTTAAATTTAAGCCTGGCTTAAGTCTTTTATGCAACCCACCCTAAGAGTAAGCATTGACTTAAAGTTAAGCTGAAATTGTGCATACAACTGGGCTTTATAGCACTTTGTTTTGTGTTTAATAATTAGTATAACAACTGTCATCAAAGTTATGTCAAATTTAGTAAATTTAAAAAAAAATGAATCACAGACGCTTTAGTTCCGCGTCATTGGATGAAATTTATACTCCTATAAAAATTAAAAACATTAAAAAATAATCTTTCGAATACCACTCGAGATTTCGATAAAATAGAAAATAATTCTTCAGATTCTTTCTCAAACTTGTTGCCCTTTGACAATAGCCACTCGAGCCCTACTTGCCTCTTGCCTGGCGACAAGTTTTCGAAAATCAGTCTAATTATTTTTAATTTATTCTTAATCTCTGATAATTTTTAAATAAATTTTACTGACATCCATGAAATGTAAATAATATTGATGTTAAACATGTAGGACGTTGCTTTATTTTTTGATAATTCAGTTAAATCAATAACTACTATACTGAAACAGCTTACATAAACACCAGGTCTGGTTCTGTTTTTATTGTTCTCGAGGGCGCATTTTTAAGTATGTCCTTGTTAAAGTATTTACAAAAATGAACCGTTACGAAAGTTATAATAGCAAGCTATTGTTAATGAACGTGTACAGTGCTAATTTTTGCAACCCAATCACACAAATGAGTGTAAATAGATAGCGTAATCTTACCTACGGTATACCACTTTTACAAGCTTATCACAACCTGAATATTTTCGATTAAAACTTACATATAATCGGCATTTGCAATTCAAAGACAAAAATATAATTTTTCATTGGTATTCAGGATAAAAAGCCCTGTTTTTAGAATTTACAGTTACATTTTGTAGAATAAAGTAACTTACTTCTCTTAAAAACCAATTTTTATGTCTGGCAATTCTTTGTGCACTACCTGACTGGCTCTAATCTATTATCGTGGCGATAATCACTTAGTGAAGTTTGAGTCACTTAAATCTGTTTTTTTTTTGCAAACTAAAACTACAATAAGCAAGAAAAAGGTAGATTTTTACCTGGGTTTTTAGAAGTTGTTAAGTCTCTTAACTATCAATAAATTTCCTTTCCCTGACAATTAATTATTATTAAAATATGTTCAGAAATACTTATAACAAATATTTTAATTATCCACACTGATAGATTGAATATTATTTCACTAAGAGCTTATCTAAAGAAGAGTATCTCTTCTTTTTCAAAATTATTTCTATTTTTTGTTAAAAATCTCACAAAAGTGGAGTCATTTTTACAATAGGGATAAAAGGTTTTTGTTAATTTTATTTGAATCAAAATCGATTTTCTCGTTGAATCTGAAAATTTACGACTCCTGGAACTGGAAGTAACTTTGAAAATTTGAAAGTAATTAAACAATTATGTGCCATATACGAGGGTCGTCTATAATCATTTTGAAATTAATATACAGGGAACAAAATTGGAAATGGTACAGTATTTTTATTTTCTTTACGGCCATTATTAAAAGTTGTATAAGAAAATTTTTTTAAGAAAATCACCTAAATGTTTGAAACTGCTATTTACTATTTTGGTATTTATATTGACGAATGCCTTAAAATGTGTATGTACTTTCCTTTTATAAGGTCAGACAACAACGCAACGCTTGTTTGGCCTGTTTTGGCTTCTTGACAATTCAAAAAATTTAACATTCAACGAAAAAGAGATAATCTACTATGCACCATAAGAGGCTAATTCTCTGAATTGACCCGAGCCCCGATCACATTTTCAGAAAAAGTTGCAAAATATTACAAAAACAGTGGATATCGAATATTATGTAGAACAATTTCTTGTTCGGACACAAAATTTGATACCTAAGTTTGAGATTATTTTTCATCAAATCATATACTTTTTTATACTTTTCAATTTTTATGGATACGAATTCTTGCATTTTATAACCACACTCTGACTTGGTTTTGACCAATCTTTATGATTTGACATGAATCAGTTAATTATTGAAAATGTTTATCTGTTCAGGTTCTTTAAGAAAATATGTACATTATAGTATATTATTTTACAAGTTTCACAAGAAAGCTTATTGTAACACGAGTGCGGTTGGGGTACGACGAGCGAAGCGAAGCAAGCTCGGAGTGCCCCAACGGAACTTATTGAACAAAAATATGGAAAATACTGTCAAAAATTGGATATCCTTAGTATATGGAGAATTTTAGTTGTAATGCGTGGCAACACTGACAACCTTTCGTTTTAAACAAAAATCACATTGACAAGTTATTAATTTTTCTTATCCAGCTTCATTGTTAGTACTCTGTTAAATAACAAATAAATAATGAAGTATTTTGTAAAATCTATTAAACATTTTCAATTAAAAATTGTGAACGCAAAGTAGAAAAAAATGTTTATGACTCCACTAGGGTGATATGACTTTAAAAATACTAAAATTGATATTACTTTGCCCAAAAACGTACAAAATTTTAAAGATTCGTCCTATTTTCGACTGTAAAAACACAAAAATAACACTAATTAACACTTCTTAAAGACTTACGTTTTGATACGACATAGTCTGACAAATTTACCGGCAGTTTTTTAAAAAATATAACGCCACAAAAGAAACAGCACAATTTCAACGACAAGAAGCACATTCAATACCACCAACACCTGGCCTTTATTTGCGTCTGTACAATATTCAGCTGAAAGAAATCTGATAACGCTTTAAAAGGTGACACCGCTTATCTAATGAAACGAAACTTACGAATGAAAATAATATTTGCTGCAAATAAAACAGCAAAAAGGTTCTTTTCAATGTGTTTTTGCTGAAAATATCAGTTTCAAAAATAAGCGAAGGATATTGTCACGCTAAGGGCTTTCACCATGTCGCGCTAAGCCTCCACTATGTCACGACGGTGCGTCCTTAGCCTTCGGGTTGATTGGGGTGTGTAGGTTTATCAGAGGGTAGAGCTTTAAGACAATGATTTAAAAAAATTAATACCTCTTTATTACGTTAAATAATTAATTTAGTTGAGGGTGGTTTGTCCGTTAAAATTCGGGGTGCGGTCCTGGGTCGTTCGCGGCGACTGGGGTTGTTGATTCGTCTAAGACGGAACAGCGGGCGACGTTTCCTTAGCCGGGGAAAACTGGCGAAGCTCGGGGCCGGTCCGTGACTGGAGTGGCGGGTCAAGGTCGGTCTCGGTGACAACGTTCCTTGGCTGGAGCACGACTCGTCCTTGCTCAGCCTATGGGTGACTGTTTTTGGAACAGCGTGGCCAGGGCAGGCTCCGGTGGTGTCTTCTTTTGGACAGCTGGCGAGGGAGATGGTCCTCGTTCTCTTAGGACGGGTTCGGCAATGTTGTCGGCGGCAGTGGCAGATGATGTGGCTGCAGCAATGTTGATGCTGGGGTGGCGACGACGGCGATGCTGGGCGGCGGCGTCGGCGATGTTGGGCGTCCCCTCGTAGAGTTGGCACTAGTGCGCACTGAGTCGATCCGGTGGCAACGACTTCTCGACTGCCCGACTACATGACTGCATCACTCCCTTCCCAATTTTGGCCCGCACTTTAAATACACGTTTTTTGCCTATTCGCGCGTTGCATTTTTCGTCACTTGCTTTGTGTCTGTTTGCGTCATTCGTATACGCTAGTATATGCGCGTGGACCCGTTTGTAACAAATTCCGCTGATGTGTTATTATGAAATATGAACCTTTACGTTATGTTACGTTGTATCAGTTACCTCCTTATTGTGTTTACATTTCGACACGGTCGCAATTTGCCCTCAATTACACAAGTTCACGTTTAAATACTTTTTATGTTTTTATTCGCGGAACACAGAAAAAAACCCTCGTGGTTTTTAGAAAATTCCCCCTCGTGACAATATATTGAATGGAAGACTTAATTGAAATATTAAAAATACAATAATTGATAAGGAACAAGAAAAGTAAATTTTCTAGGAAATCATTGTAACCATTTTGTAAGTTATTTTAAAACTTTCAAAGCAATAAAATGTTATTATTTCTATGAGTGACTTATTTTTAAACATGCGGTATAACAAAACAATTAAATAATGACAACATTTTACACTTTTCTTTTCTCGTAGATAAATACGAATTTTCTAATTCAACAAATTACAATTATGATACTTGAACGTACGATGAAGTAACTTATTTAAATTTAACGCATTTATTTCCGTTTTGTGTGCGAGTTTAAATTAAAATAATGGCAAGGTGTGAGTTCAGGCAGAAATAAATGGGTTATTACATGTGGCGATTATGCTACAAGTAATGCCACTCTCTTGGATTACTACGAATATGAATCTAAATTGCTTACTTGTTTTATTTGCTTTCTGTGTTAGGAAGGTAAAGATATTTGCGTTTTAATGTAAACTATCCAGTAAGTACCTAACGGTTTTATAGTTTACTCCAAAAATTTACATAATTCATTCTCAGTCCTAGTTTAACTTTAAACTCCTGTTTATTTCCATAGGAACAATTGTTTTTATAATTGCTACTATGGGAATAAAAAGGAGTTTAAAGTTAAACTAGGACTGAGAAACCCAACCTTAAAGAATTTAAAATATAACTCAAAAAGGTGGTCCAGTTAATTTACAAAAGAAATCCACTTTCTGACGACTTAACGGAAATTTAATAAAGTATTAGATATTTAAAGCAAAACAGTATTCTTTTTTCTATGATATTTATTGAATACAAAATAGAATTCATTATTTCAATTACTTTAAAAAAATGGAAGAGGTAAGAGATTTCTTTTTTGTAAATTCTAAATTTCTGTCAATTTATGAATTTGAGTTATAAATTGATGTACGGACTGTATTATAACTACCCATAAGCACAGTATATTCTCTACCCAGTAGTTGCACTCTACACAATCGGATGTTACCAAATATCCTTTGCGCAAGTTACTGCGCAGATGTCACACGTGTGTCACACTCAATCAGTCTTCTGTCAATCGTACACTTAGGTGCGACCTATTTTCATCCTATTTTAGTTAATAATACGTTAATAAACAACTAAAATGAAACTGAAGTGCTGTGTATCTGACTGTACGAGTGTATATTCAAATACGGATACTAATAGGCAGTCCATGTCAGGATTTTCCGAGTGATTATCTTCTCTCCTTATTTGTAAGAGTACGAATATTTTATACTTTAAAATTTGTTAATTTAAATTTCAAAACTCAGAAAAGCAATAAAAAATGTAATAAATTAATTAATTTGCAACATTTGTGAAATTTTTGTTTCGTAGAATAAAACTGTGTTTATTTTGATGTCCATTGGTTTATTTCATTTAAATACACTTACTCGAGGTAATTTTATTGTATGTTCGTATTAATAATTTATAATTTTTTAAAATGACTCAAAAAAAAGTCATCGATAGTATAAAATTTCCCCTTGTGGAATTTAAATTTGACATGTTTGGCGCGTTAAATTCACTGCGCAGTAACCTGCGCAGAGCTCAACTAATTTCACAAACTTCAAAGATGCCGACAAGGAGTGCGACTACTGCTTAGAGAATATACTGTGCCATAAGTATTCACACTATGCGATTTCCTCTAAAAAAAAAAAAACTGCACCGACAATTCTAATAACGCTTTTTTCCAAAAACGTGTAGTTTCCAAATTACGACCGATTAAAGCTTAAGCTTTTTTTTTAAATTTGGGAACGCTGTGTAAAAGAACTGTATATTTATTTCAATTAATCACACCGTATAGGAATGCATGCAGTTGCAGTATCGTGTTTTCTGAGCAACCCGATTGTCAGTAAGAAGTCGAAGATTTCTGTGAAAATACTCTTTTATTAATTACAAAATATAAATTTCTACAAACGTAATGGATACATTGAGTCAGAAAACGCTAACATATTATATCATTTATTTTGGCAAATTACAGTAAATTAAATAAGTGAGAAGTAATAAATTTGATGTATTTGGTATTCAAAATGAGTTCTTGCGCAAGTTATGGGCAATTTGTAGCTTAACAAATGGTATCTTGAATGTTTTATAGCATATTAAAACTATTAATCATTGCAGTTGCATTACGTATTCCCTGAATGAGTTGCTCTTCAATTACAATTGCTTCTTCTTATGGTCCGTTTTCACGCTCAAGCAATTCGCACAAATGTGCTTGTGCACACAAGGAAGTCGTTGCATGAAAACGTATTTTTTTGCTTGCACAAGCTAAAAAGATTGGCAAACTGCATGCATTTGCGCAAATGCTGGCACAAATCCATTTGCGCAAATTGCTTGAGCGTGAAAACAGACCATTAAGGACATGTGGCAATTAATGCATTCATAAATAAAATTTGATGCGATTTTGTTCACTTTGAACCTGGTTCAGTTGAACGTCAGTTTAAACCTCCTTTGTACAACTGGCCCTATGTTTCTATCAACTGACATTAAACAATTCATATCCAGTCAAAGTAAATTCATAGGTAACTAAATGCAATAACTTGGTTGTCAGATCATTTTTATGATGATTTTATCACAAACAAGAAAAAGAAAACATAAGATACTATTTATTGATTTTAAATAAAAATTATTGTTGAATATCATTTTAAATAATGTCTTTCACTACAAGAAATTTGTTGAAATATTCATAATTGGTAAATAATAAAAATTTCAAATTCTATATCGTTAAGGAAACACGAAATTTTTAAAACACTTTTCCCATGCACAGAGGGTGTCCCTGAATAGTGCAGATTAGCGCTGTTTCGCCATTGTTTAACCACCCAGTATACAGATATAATCTATTGCAAGTTTTATATCTTTTTGTCGATATCGTGTAGTATTTATCACATCATATTGAATCAGAAATCAATTTTCAATACTTCATAAACAGAGAATTAAGAGAAAACAAATACTCCTACGACAATAATTTTCTGTGCAGTTTTTAACATAGAATTGCGTGGTGTTCCGGAGGTTGTAATGCAGTCTGTATATCGTGCTTTCATTTGTATTTCCGAGTCTCACTTGATCACCCAAACTAAACAACCAAATTCACTTAAGATAATAAAATAATAAAATATCCCAATTTACAATGATAGAATAATCAGATTTAAATTAAACATAAAAGCAACAAGCGTAACCTTAAATATTACAAAGTTACGTCCAAATATACAGGGTGATTGAAATTCGAGGGCCAGCATGGGGATCTCGCTTATTATAAAACATAAAAAATCGGTTAAATGGAGGCAAAGTTGCCAAATTTCATGGTGATTAATTATCTTTTAAAAAATTTAAAATATCTCGAACGGTTTCTTCACAATCGAAGAAAAACGAAAATTGCGATTTTCGAAAATCGGGCATAACTTTTTTATTTATGATTTTTTTCAAAAACTGTGAAAACATTCCTGAAGCAACTTTTTACGCTTGATTGAATGCCGAACGTACTTTGTTTTTAGAGCGATTCGTTTTTGTTTTTCCAGAGCCGACTTCATTTTTTCTTATGGGCGCGATTTTTGTTGTTTAGACATATAGATATAATCCATTCACGATCTTTTTAGACTCAGAGTAGGCCATGTTAGGGTGACACTTTTGTTGGTACCTCCAAGTGAATATGTTCCATTTTAATTTGATGGTTATATTTTTGAAAACTGACACCAAAAAATATTGATGATTTTGAGCATTTTGACTTAGTATTACAAAGTCACAAGTAATTTATTTGTTTTAATGCTATTATTTTACTTTCTTCATGTCAACGTAGAGTATAAGAAGCAATATAGTCGATGGGACTGACGTTAAAGTGTCAGAATTTTACATTTGTCACATTTTGAGTTCTATCAAAATCCATGTATGTAACTTAACGAAAAAAAAGCATGGCCCTCTAGAGTCTAAATAGGTCGTGAACAATGTATAGCACATTTCCTTCTGAATTCATTGGTATGTCACACTTGTTATTTTGTTTCAATTTTCAATGAGAAATTTTGAAAAAACTGAAATTAGATTCATAAGCGCACATTAACTTAGTTTAAGTTCAACTCTATGCTGCGTAGCGATGGATACCTATACCTTTGTTTAATTGGTCTGTCATTAAATACAAAATCACATATGCAAATGAAGAAAAACGTGATATGTTCCGCATTTTTTATTTGTCACAAAAATTCCACTAAAAGTGCTCGGTGGAATTTAGAAACCTATCTGAAGATAATTCAACCAACTTCATATTAGATATTTTTCCAAGTTGGATAACAATTTCATTCTAAGTGACATTTAAAACGCGAAGAGAATGTACAGACATAGAATACAGACAAAAATCAGAGCATTTGTTCGAAGACATTTTCCGCAATACTTACCCGTATACGTTGTATCATTTTGAATCAAATTGTTATCCAACTTGGAAAAATATTTAATACTTGATTGGATTCTTTCCTGATAAGTTTCTAAATGCCGCTGAGCACTTGTAATGAAATTTCGTTGCGACAATAAAACATACGCAACATATCACGTTTTTCTTCATTTGGATACACCATTATGTATTTAATAACAGACCAATTAAACGACATTGGCTACGCAGCATACAGCTGAATCTAAGCTAACTTAATGCGGGCACATAATTTAATTTAAGTTTTTTCAATGCAATTTCTCAATGCAAATTTAAACAAAATAACAAGTGTGGCATACCAATAAATTCAGAAAAAAATGTGTTACCTATCTTTCTAAATAACAGAAATCGCGCCTATAAGAAAAAGTGAAGTTGGCTCTGGAAAGACAAAAACGAATCGCTCTAGAAATAAAGTACGTTCGGCATTCAATCAAGCGTAAAAAGTTGCTTTAGGAATGTTTTCACAGATTTTGGAAAAAAATCATAAATAAAGAAGTTATGTCCGATTTTCGAAAATCTCGATTTTTCGTTTTTCTCCGATTGTAGAGAAACCATTCGAGATAGTCCAAATTTCTTAACAGATTATGAATCACAGAATTTACAGAACAAACTGTAGACTAAGTATGAAATGTCGTGATTACAAGCTAATAAATAAACCACAAATGACGTGTTAGTAGTAAGACTCTGTAGACAAAGAGGAATTGATATTAACTTAGGAGTGAGAGGGCATTCGCACATAATAATAATAATAATAATAAACTTTCAGAGATCAAAAAACTACTTCACAAAATATTTCCACTAATATTTTAGTTTCCCTACTGACGCAGCTTTTTATAAAAAGAAAACGTGTGAACTAAACATGTTTTCATTTAAGCCTAAATCACGTGATTTAGGACTTGTGTGATTTGACATCCTTGTCGCACACATAAGCTAACGCTACAGATATTCGCCATTTCCATTAAATTTGTTTTTGAGCAAGAACAAAGTGTTCAATCATATACCCAGTACATGTAAATACCAAGATTCGTTTTTCAACAACACTTCCAAAAACACCCTGTATACATATATTTTTCAATTTACTATGTCCTCGTTTCACTATAAATATACATATATTTCTACAACTCCTTCGAAGTGCTACATGACTGTATAAACCAATAATTTTTAGCCTCGATAGTTACGGAATAATTTTCGGAAAACGTAAAACTCTGCAATTTTATGGGTCTATTCTGCACATATCTGTAAGGACCCTAAGATCTGTTAGCCTATAAGTCAGTTATTAAAAAATGGAATTCTGAAGTTCTTAGTACGATACGGTTTCTTGTAAGTCTCTAAGATAATTGGGACAATTCTGCGCATATCTGTAAGGACCGTAAGATCTGTTAGCCTGTAAGTCAGTTATTAAAAAATGGAATTCTGAAGTTCTTAGTATGATACGGTTTCTTGTAAGTCTCTAAGATAATGTCGCAGAGACTTATGAGTAATCCTAGAGACCTAGGAGAAATCATACCTTCCAGAGAACTTCAAAATTCTATATTTTAATAATTGAGTTACAGGCTTACAGATCTTACAGTCCTTACATATATGCGCAGAATTGACCCATTAGGTGTGCGTTTCACTGAATGTGCCTTTTTTGCTTTTTCAAATTTCAACTCGGGGAGTGCGACTCGAAAACGTTTCCTTGTAAATTAAATAGAATTCTTTTTGATTTATTAACGTTCGTATTTGCACTTTTCCTTATCGCAATTGTCTTTTGAATGGTAATGAATAGTTATATTTATGCATAAAAGTTTGCTCTTCGCATTATTACCATTCGTGTTTGTAATAAATTAATGAAAACATACTAACATATATCTCTGCAGATTACGTACCTTGTACTAATAATAAGTTACAATGTTTGATCCATATATATTTATGTCAACTATGTGTCTTTCTCCTTCTGTTACGTTAGAGTGAATGTATTGATGTAACTTACGTATATTTCGGTACCAAAAAACGTTTCATTTAAATTTTAACATCTGGGGAGCAGCTTAATTCAGCAACCATAAATCAGAACATCACGAATTGTAAAAAAATAATTTAGATGATAGGAACTGGTAGTGTATTTATTTTTCTTGTATTGAAAGTAGAAAGAAATATGTATAAAAAAATGATAAAATTGTTAGAATTTCACGTAATCAAAATTTCACAAACATAAAATTTAAAAACTCAAGGTAAATTCAGAGTTATGTATGTAAATAACCTTTCCGTTTCCATTTTCAGTTTCAGGGTCTGAAATGCAACGACATCAGAAAAGATCGTGAAAGTAGTTTGCAAGCAAAGTACCAATTTTTGAAGTGAACTGTAAAGAGTATAGGTATGTATGTAAATATCAGGCGTTCCGGTGCACGTAACAACAATTATATCTGCTTAATTGCATAAAAATTATGGCCTTGTTAATAATTTTCAATTCAATAACCTTGTGCGAACCATCGTTCATAACAAAGCTCGTGGAAAATCGTTTTAGCTGCTTTAGCCTAAAACACTAAGAAATGCAATACTGGTTATGCAAACTGTGAGCAAATAAAAATCAGATTAGAGTAGGCAGTGCAAAGAAAATGTATGTCTATGATTAAATAAAAAGTCAATAAATTCGACAGTCCACGAATGTAAAATTAATTCAGTTAATCACAGACACTGCACCGCCTACTCTAATCTGATTTTCTTTTGCTCACTTTTTGTATAACTGGTGATTAAAAACTTAATGAAATTACAGCCACAGTACAAACATCGACGACAGTATGTGTTAATGAATAGTACATACATAATGCATAAATTGTCTGAGTAATCGATTAGAATTAAAGTTCTTTATCTGTAATCCTTAATTTAAACCTCTTATGTTTAAATTTATACTCGAGCCTAAATAATTCAATTGTAATTCTGATGGATTCAGTGTCGAGCTTAACTTTATAAACAATAATTCAGAAATATAAAATGCAATTTTAAACGTTTCAAATATTACAATTGCCTTATATTAAAAGTTATCATCTTCGCTTATAACTAGAGAGCGAACAATTTTAGGTTTTTGATATCTAAAGTCATTTACAAGATGTTGAATGAGTGTGAATAAGTAAATATAAAATAAATGCTCAAGATTCCGTAAAAATGATTTTGTGGTTATGGTTTCTCTGCTTATAACGATATTATTAAGTATTGTGATATTATATCACACAAATTGAATATTCGAATTATATTTAATAAAATAATAATAAATTCTTTAAAAAAATAGTTAAAATTTAACAGGTGCACAAACAAAAGACAAATTTGAAATTCACGACTTTGACTGTTTATTGATAGGAGGTTTAGAGATGAGATTATTTATTGATGCACGTGGTTAAAGTATTTTGTTATTCTGTTTGAATAAGAATTGCGAAAAATCTAATTTAAAACAAAATTTCAGGTAACTGAAAAAAATAAATAAATTTCTAATTCAACGTCTACCATTATAAGATACGTTCAACATAAGAATTAAGAATTTTTTTTTAAAAAAGGACTTTCAATTGAACCTTTAGTTGTAAGCAAAATTGAACATCCATTTTCAAAATTCGTTTTTTCCTTTATGAAGTTTACTTATTCTTCATTAAAAAGAAAAAAGCAATAATTAATTTACACAGAATAAACATTCAATTAAAACTTTTCAAACAAATCAGCATTTCAGTATCCCGCATCTTCCTAACTTTGTAAATATTCTCAATATTTCGTAACTTGAATTTTTTTAGGAGTTTCAAACTTTAAAGACAAACGGTAAAATCGATTTTATTTGTTCATACTTTCCGCGGGTTTAAAGTGTCTGAAAACCATTTACTTACTGCAGACTTATGGTGAAATTACGTATGTTTCAACCTTTCTAATAATAAACTCTTCCACGTAAATTACGGCAAGACCTACATACCCCAAAGAGATATGTTGTTTGTTTCTCTAGCTTTCTAGAAATACAATTTCTTTAACTATTTTCTAATGTGTCTGTTTATTATAGCAATTTTCGAAATAAAATAATATGCACATAAGAAGAAAAGGCCTTTTTAATTCAGAAACGTTAACTAAGATAAATTTTTCTAGATATTAATAAAAATATTTGAATATTTAATAAGCAAAATATTTAATGTACTAACAATAATTAATCTTATGATAAAAATGGCGATTTAAAAAAAATTAAATAGATTTTTTTTATTTGAATCAATACAAAATCATGCATTCTAAAATATGTATGTAGTTTAACGCGTTTATTATAAAGTATGAATCAGATGTGTGCATAAAATTTAAATTTGCTCATATTTAAATAAATTTAAAAATAATTTGATTTAAATCATATCTGCTCTTACAACACTGAGCTTCCAAACAATGTTTTGCAATAAATGTCTCATTTATGTATGTAACAAGTGTCTAAATAAAAACCTGGTCAAGTGGGTTGTGATCGAGAATTTTTCCATTGCATTTACATAGCAAAATTACTAAATGTAGCCTACTTGACCAGGTTTTTATTTAGACACGAGTTATATGTTACAGATAAAGACGATAATTGGACATTGACGATAATGGCCGAACAATAACGTGAATTAATGAAGGTGTAAGTCCCGACCAAATAACTTAGTTAGGAAACAACCAAAAATAACGGGAAACTGGTCAAGTTGGACGATAAATAAAAGAGATTTGCTCCTTTGTTTAAGTACTTAATAGGAGTATTTCGTTGGAATTTCCAGCTTCTTCAGAAGTTTACTACGGTGTTTTCTTGACCGTAGTAAACTTTTGAAGAAGTTGGAAATTCCAACGAAATATTAAGTACTTAAACAAAGGAGCAAATCTCTTTTATTTATCGTCCAACTTGACCACTTTCCCGTTATTTTTGGTTGTTTCCTAATAACGTGAATGTCCATTTTTCCTGGCCAATATCGCTAATAACCAGACATTGACGTTAAGGCCCGTTGCGGGCGGGCAATGTTGTTAAAAATTGTCATTTCATTTTCTTGTTAACATCCTTGCCCGGTCATTAATGATAATAGCCAAAAACTGTTGGAGAATATTGATATTAAGTATCATGATTATTATTGAAACTCCACGATATGTTTTCTTTTATTATTTTTATTCATCAAATGTGCACCGTTGAAGTAGTTACTACCCATATAACACACCAAATATAGAATATGTCTAAAACACGTTTTGAATTTAGTCTAAATGTAGAATATTATAGACTAGTATTTATACATATGAGTGACAGTCTAACTAACGTCTCTTTTAGGGATAAATATAACGTTTACACAAAATGTATATTTATAGGGTACGCGCAACGTTTATACATGGTTTATACTAGACGTATATTTTGGAATTATAAAATTATTATAATAATATATTTATATTATTACAACTTATTCTAAAGAAGCTGTGAAACGTATAGCGAAATGTTGACATTTAATTCAACTTTACCAAGTGTCTGTTCGTTTGTAGTAATTATATATTTTGTGATGATTTGTAATGAGCAAGAAAGTTCCTGCGGTTTTGACTTATAAACGACAACTTTAGTGAGCAACAGTTTAGGTCACGACATCTCGCGGCGAAATTTATAAGATACTCATATTTTAAGCTCTCATCTTATGTAGTGATACAATGTTAGTAGTTTTATAGAAAATTTACTATGTAACAAGGGTCACAAGACCAATTTGGATAAATATTTGTTAATAAATGTTACATCTAAACATTCATTATACTTTTTTAGATTATATTATAAATTTTAATGAGAAAAATGTATGTTATGGGCCTACGCCTACATGATAAGATGGAATTTAATAATTTGATAAACGCGTTTTGCAAGTCGCGACATTTTATTACAATTTAATGAAAACGTATAGTTAACGTATCACTTATATCCTAGGGTAACTAGTACCATTAAAATATGAATATTTTTGGTACTCTATATACCATTACCAAAAATATCCCTGTCTGTCGTATATAAACCGTTTAATGAACGAAATGGTGTTGCTTGGGTATGTGAAAAAATATTATTCACACTTATTAAATCTTACTTGGTAACGTAACTAAAAAACTAAAAAAAAAAACAGAACAAAGTGAACAATATTAATTTTTGAAAAAATGTTGTGGCATGAAAGTGATCCATGGCACTTGGAATTGCAAATTTTTTGCTTTGCTTTGCACGACATGCACACTTCACGTATTGTTTTTACATCCGCCATTGCAGTGGCAACTCTTGTAACCCTGTCCCCTAAAATACTATACTCAGGTTCTCCTGTAAAATAAACTTTTCAATGCAGGGCTTAAATTCAGATCTGGTGAACTTATGCTTTAAAACACCATTTGTACCTAAAATCTCAACATTATTCTGTGATTTATGTTTTCAACAGCACAAAGCTTATAAATACGTACCATTTTCTACACTACTGACAACAGCCAGTACATTACGGGAAGAACCACAAACTCTGTCTTCGTCCGGTATGGGTACACGAACCGTACTTCGCACTTCAACCTCGGAGAATTTTTTTATTAGATAGCTTCAGCATTTTGGTGGCTTGTTTTTCTAAAGATTCTCTGGATCTTTTACGCTCCCTGACGTTCGCAATTAAGACATTTTTCATTATTATTAACTTCTTCGCCAAGAGGTAATATTGTAAAGCACTGGCCGCAAAGTATTTGGTCTTCGTCTACGACAAAAATTCAATAGAATGTTATGTATTTGGTGGGCCAAGTATACTCGTACATGGACATTTTCCATTGAATTGATAAAAAATACGAAACGAGCTTACTGTTTTCAGTCAAGCTTTCAGCATCTACTGTTTCTGGAACTGTATTTTTTTATCTTCTCTTTCCCTAAGCGAATTAGGATCCTCAAGGTCAGTAGACTCTCCTTCCATTTCTTTTAGCAAATTTTCAACATCTTCTCAGTGGCCAAATGGTTGATTTCATCGTATGGAATGTCAGCTGAGGCTAGTCTTTCTATTTTATCATCATTGGCCACTATTTAACGGGCAATGACGATATCGTCCGGACGACGATGTTAACAGCGCGCTTGTATTATGGTTTATCAACATTGCCCCAAAGACACGGACATTAACGTTATGGACCGTCATTATGAACAATGTCCAACTTGACTGGACATTATCGTTATTGACCGGCCAATAACGTCATTGATCGAATTATCGTCTTTGTCCTCGCATATACACGTAATAATAATAATAATAACAAAAACAAAACGAGTAACTGTAATATGATAAAACAAATATCATCTAACAGATGATGAATGTAGTAGATAAACGGCTTAAGTCTAATCGCATAAATTGCCTTTTTTGAGATTTATTCGTTGAACGAACCAATCTCACTGATTAATCCTATAAAGGGAAATATGCAATTCCGTTCTTATATAAACAAAGAATAAATACATACAAGTGATCGGTTTTTATTTATAATTTATAATATTCATAAAAGAATAATTTTGTTTATACGGTGCAATTATTTTAAAACGCAACATATCCCTATGTCGTTTATAACACAAACATATCATTTCATTGTATATGTACCTATAACTAAATAATTGCACTGTATAAATAATACAAAGAAAATGCATTATTGCCCACATATGCTATGCATTGATACAATTATTTTAAAAATGAACGTAGGGATATGTTGCATTTTAAATAATTGCACCGTATGTCACTTTTGTTAATAATAATAAATAAATAATAAATAATAATAAATAATAAATAAAAAATAATAATAAATTGTGATATATCTACTTATCTCTGATTAAAATCTTCTGGATGAAGTATTTTGTGATACTTTTACAATCAAAGTAATTAGGTGTATCGGCACGAAATGATTCAGTTAAAACGAAAGATTTTAAGGCCCGATTTTACAATCGTCGGATAAGCACTATTATTGGTATAACCTGTGATACGTGACGTAGTGTGACGTAGATATGGAGGAACATTAAAGGATATTTGGCGCACAGTTATTCCGTTCTTATTCCACGCTTGTAAAATTGGGGCTTAATCGTATTTATTTAATGAAATAAGTACAAGCCATATATTACTATTTATTAGTAATGAAAAAGAAAAATACATTACGACAATTTTATAACAGAGTCACCGGTGGGGTGTTTCCTTTTAACCGATTTCATTCTCCTATAATAAGCGGAATCTCCATGTTAAGCACAAACTAAACAGACGTATCAGGCCGCAAGTCGCGATGCCTTCGGTTAAAGTCGCGGGCAGAATTTGACCAAACCGCATGCGAAATAATAAAATTTTCAAGAACTTCGCCTGCATTCTTCTCGCGAATTTAAACGATCGCATCGCGACTTGCGCTCAGGAATTCTATGTAGTTTGTATTTTAGAGTTTAGACCTCGAATTTTAATCGCCCTGTATATGTATTTATAAATTCAAATATAATATAAACATCTTTCTTTCTTAAACCAAATTTCAGGTAACCAACGCTTATCTCTAACCATTATTTTCTCAGATAACAGAAAAGATATGTGCAAAATTTTGGCTGAAAGTCGGCTGGATTGCAATGAGGCCCCCGAGTATCCTCTGTATAGCTATTTCGGTCCCAGTTGGGGGCTCATCAGCAGAAGCATTGCTCGAGAACTCCATCGCAATCCTGACGACCAACAAGACTTACGCAAAGATAGCGCGTAAATTAATTGTCCGCACGAGATGGCCAGTGCGGATAATTAATTGTCCGCGTGATAGCTTATTGGCGCAGCAGCATGGTTGCAAATTTGCCTATCACATCACAATTTACAGGTCAGAAAATTGTCGCGCGATATCGTGGCCATGTTTGGCAGAGAATATCGGTTTCTGATGCATATACCTTTAACAAGTTTGTATTTAACTATTTTGAGAAAACTCAGGAGGACACCTACAACCTACAGCGAAACGTCGATTTTTCAATTGTATGCATAATATGTTTCAATGCCATTGTGGCAACAATTTTTCAATTATATATCAACTGAATTGCAACTAAATTTCATATCTTGCTTTCGGATTTGATGTTTTTTTTTTAATTTTAAACGAAAATAATGAATTATTTGTAATGAAATTGTTTTCTAATTTTCTATGCTGTTGCTTTCTTGTCGCTTTAATAACATTTAAGTCTGTAATCCGGAAGGTTTTATCTACTTGTGACTGCCTATAAATCACAGAAAAGTTAAGAAAAATATTGAGGAAACCAGTTTTTATTCTAGCATTTCCTGAAATAATAATTTTGTTTAAATACATATAAAAATTACTTCAAATTACTGGAAAGGAAAAATCTAAATGCTCAATGTCACTGCTAGAAAAACAAAACAGTAATAAACAATCAATGTTTATTATGGTGCATAAACAATGTCTGTCATATTACTAAGCAGCTTTGCCACATGATATACTTAACAATGTATTTAAAACACAATAAAATATATTATTGTCTTGTACATACATACGTACTCACCTTAATTATTATTTACCAGTCCAAAAACACACTTACTGATTATTCGAAATTCAATGTTTTATCCTTAACAGAGTTCTCAGTCATTAATATCTATTCATATTATTAATATCTATTCATATTTAGGTACAGGATTCAACATTTGTATAAAAATAATTAATTACAATAACGAAAGCAAGCAAAATATAAATACATACTAAACTTTTAATTTATTATACCGGGTGTCCCACACCATATGCTCACCCTTCTAGAACTTTTATTTTTTAATCGATTTCAATGATATTTGGAAAATAAAAATTAAGCACAAAAGCGCATTTTCCGACATACTATTGAGCACCGTAGGACCTCCGGTTTTACCGGAAGTGACGTCAACTTTCTTATTTTAAATGGAACACCCTGTATATTTTTACATATTTGGAATCTGCAGATCATTGCAAGTCCGAATATGTATCATTTGGTAATTTTGGTTTCCATGACAACGAAAAAAAACTTTTTTGTTTTTCAATCTAGGAAGCTTTGAATTGTGTATTTTCCTTCTATTATACGATCAAGCAATTCGAGAAAATCACTATTTTGATTGTATTTTGATTTTTAACATTTTTACGGCATTTCAAATTTTCATTAGGTCGTAACTCATTTTTTTTAAATGGAACCTCAGGTGCTTCTTAGCTTAGTTATATTTTAGCCGATACATTGGCCGATATTAAAAATTATAACACAAGACTGAATGGTTTATCGTATTCCATGATAAATCCACACATTGTCCGTTCAATGCCCACCATGATTCTGAAATTTAATTACAACACAATACTGACAGAGAGTTCTAGTAAAATGTTTAAAGACATCCCTTAGACAACTGTATATTTAATTTTGTCGTTATGCATTTAAGGTACAGTGTTCATTCTACTTTTAGGGCCGGTATTATAAAGCCAAGTTAGCTTTAACTATCGGTTTAATCCATACATATCGTAACAATTGTGGACACATTTGTTGTTATGGCAATAAACTGGGAGTTAAAGTTTCATAACATTGTGTAAGTCACAGTCTAAGTGACGCTTAAAGTTAAGCTGAGTTAATTTGTTAAATGCATACGGCCATTAGCAAGTCAACTGAGCGATTAAACGCAAACGTTAATCAGATGTATCCAGAATGCCTTCGTACAGGAATTCGAAATTGTAAATGTCCAAATTACTTAAGTGACAATTTATAGTCATATCGTTAGTGGAAGAAAGTAAGTTTTATTTAATTTCTAAAATGTCAAGTTGACGTATATACGTTGTTCACAAAATAAAAAACCACCACCTGCTGCATCATGTTTGTATAAAACATAAGTCCTCTATAAAACATTATCAAAATAGCAAGGTTGGCAAGGTATTTGAAGTTTCATGTCAAAGTAATTGTCAAATCAATTTTATTATTATACTGTTTACATTTATATTCATTTTAACAAGCCATGTCAATGCCTCGAAATCAGAAAAATATTTTAAATGCCAATTTTGTTACCAAATTTCTAACTAAGGCACTGTTGCCGGTTGCACTTTTCACAAGGCAACATCGCCAGTGGTCTTTTAATTTGTGAACAGAGTTTACGTGAAACATATCGGTTAAAAATTGGCCGACACTGGCCAATACCGATATCACAAAAACAGGCCGATATATCGATGCATCCCTAGACTAAGTATCTACCAGGTCCAGAATAAGTTGTCCATTAAAGGGATTATTAGTTATAATGTTAGTGAAATTCATGGGCGAAATGGGAAAAAAGTTTTGCCTCCTAAACTACATTAAATATATCTGATCAAATGTAAAATATTCCTTACAGTTTCAATGTAATTTGGAAAAACCGAAAACAGCCAAATTTTTGTTTTTCTGTTTTATTTGTTATTGAAATAAGATAAAATAAGAAACATTCACGTTTTTTGAATAATTTTTAGCTGAATGAACAAATAGCTTTTTATTTCGTCTTAACCCGATCATCAAACTTTATTCAAATCACTAGATTCAGGTCACAAAAATTAATCAAGAATTTACGTTTCTCTATCACAGAAATCCACTGATGCATTTAAAACCAGCTAACATAGTTAGCGAAAAAAGGTAACCATTTGTTTTATTATTTATTTATTATATTATTTTTTTATTACATATATTACAGATTCGAAAAACGTTTCATATTCATATTCAAAAACATATTGATACATTCTGTGAAGTAAATTCTATTTTTTAAGACTGGTTGCGCCACCTATGATGCAGACAAGATTCTAGTGTATTCCAGACTCGCACCGAATGGTAGTAGAATTTGCTGGAATGTTCCACCTTTGTTCGCCGCTATTCTAGAATAGCGTGACTTGTTCCGAGGCAGCGGGATATTTAAATCAGTTTTATTTAGAAAGCGATGTGTGTAGTAGCTAGAGAATTAATATAATGATTAAGTTAGAGAAGTGTTATTTTGTTAGGCAAGTATACAGCTTGATATTATTGTGCTTTCATTGTGTTAAATGATTGTAGACATTATAGTAGATTATATTATAAGTGAGAGAAATGCAAAATTATACATGAGTGAGAATTTTGGCTCACGAGTGCGAAGTACGAGTGAGACAATTCTCACGAGTGTATAATTGCATTTCGCTCACGTGTGATACGACGTTTTGTCCAACAGTTGCATTTTTTAACAACAAAGAATCTTGAAAAGATATTTTTAAAGTGACATTACTTAAAACGTCAAGCAGTTATGGTCGGTCGTCATGAATAGTTGTTGATTTTGCACTTTGCACCTCTGCTTTGCACGCTAGTGTTTGAAATTTGATTTTAGTCACTCAAAACGAACGTATAATAGTAGATTATACCGTGCCTTCAATTAAATTCCTCATTACGGTGGCCTATGATTTCATTGTTTTTTCTCCTAGATTTGTAGCATTGATATTTAATTAAACAAATGTCAAATTGACACTTTGTATTTTCATTTACAAAATGTTAGATAAAATATTTATTGTTGAAAGTTATTTTCAAACCGGTAGATTAGAAAATGGACAGTTTGTTTATTCAATTATTCTCAAAAGATCTGTAAATTCCGATGTATTGAGAATGTATTATTTTTCAAATTTTCATTCGTTGATTTCATATGCCACAATAGTGTGGGGATCAAGTAGCGAACTTGAGCGCGTTTTAATATTACAAAAGAGAGCGCTACGTTTCATGGAAGAAGTAAACTCTCGAACAAGTTGTCGAGATATTTTCAGAAAATGGAAAATAATGACAGTAACAGGAATTTTCATTTTTCAGTTGCTAAATTATGCGAAAGAAAATGCACCTCGGTGGAATACACTAAATTCATACCATAGTTATAATACTCGAAATGGCTTTTCACTGGAAATCCCTCGCCACAAATTGTCATTTTATAAAAGATCACCTAAGTACCTAGCAGTTATTAGCTATAATAAAATTCCACAAAATTTTAAGGTCTTGAATGATAAGACATTTAGAAGGAAACTAACTAATTTATTAATTCAGAAGTGTTATTACACTTTCAGTGAGTTCTTGGATGACAATTCGTTTCCTGAGTAACATTCATTTCTGTGATATTTTGTTCTTTACACCTAACTAATAATGTTCTAATGTTCAATGTTGAGTAACTTGCATTTCTGTGATATTTTGTCCCTATACCTAACTAATAATGTGCAATATTCAATGTTTAATGTTTCAAATCTGACAAATTTTTATGCAAATTTTTCTTTTTATTTAATGTGTTGTACTATTACGCCATTTAAATGTATTTTGACGTGTCCAATATCATGTTACATGATCTACTGGATATAAATAAATATTATTATTATTATTATTATTATTATTATTATTATTAATCAGTGTGTATAGAATTTTCGACAACAGTTTCCTAATCTTGCAATTACTTATGAACAGCTATGAATCGGGTATCGCCAACTTTATAAAAATATCACAGCTTACTTTAATGAGGAATTTAATTGAAGGCACGGCATTATAAGTGAGAGAAATGCAAAATTATACATGAGTGAAACATGCAATTGTTGGACAAAACACCTAAAAACATGCAACTGTTGGACAAAAGTATTTTTAAAATAAACAACGATTACAATTTTTGAACCCCGAAATCGTAACAATATCAATCGCTCAATGTTTTTTTTTTATTTATTGCTTCAAATCCATAAGTTATTACAAGCATCCGGACACGAGAGAGCGAAGAGTCGAGCATCAATATACGTGGCCTATAATGTTAGTAGTTATTCGGCCAAAGTATGTATCCCGTTCAACATTACAGGGTGGTCCTAAAAGAAGGTGCCAAAAAGAAATCAGTTATAGGAGATGATGAGTAAAACTCATATACAAGAAATTTTTCTAATGAAAATATTCGTTTTTGAGATAAAAATAATTGAAAATTTGTTGAAAATTTGCTGTACGCTAATGATTTAATCGGGATTGAAGATGTTACAGGTACCGTTGCTAAAAAAAGCAAATGTTGTTACCATACAACCAGAATTACCTTTTCAATCACGATTAACTCATTAGCATACAGCCAATTATCAACAAATTTTCAATTATTTTTATCTCAAAAACGAAAAGACTTTTATTAAAAAAAATTTTTGTATATGAGTTTTACTTATCATCTCCTATAATTGATTTCTTTTTGGCACATTCTTTCGGGACGACCCTGTATAACATGTACGTTATTAAAAGGTCAGACGTTACTTTTGTTATACATTAATATACAAAATAACGTCCGTCTTTCTAATAGCGCGTGTATGTTATAGCGATTGAACGAAATACATACTCGGGCTGATTGCCTACCAATATTCAATTATTGGTTGGCTACACGTGTTTTAGGAGTTGTTTCCGATCTGCTTACGCACAATTGTATGCTTGTTTATGCAGTGTTGCATAGGTGGCGAGTATTGTGCTCATGAATTTTTCTCGATAACCATTAGTTCTTAACAAAAAAAAAAACAATAGAAACGAATAGATAGATTTTTCATGTCAGATATTTTTATTGCGCCTGAAAAGTTAAAATTGATTAATTGATAAAACAATAATTTCAAACAATAATTTCAAACTACCTAGCTGTAGTTTATAGTTGTAGTATTAAGGGGACGATACTGGGAATAATAAACTTACATTATTCTCGTGAGAATAATTTAGGGTCAATCAAATCAACCAATGGGTATTGCTGACATCTTTTATTTTAATTTTAATTATGAATTATCTGTTTTTATATAAATCTGGGAGCACAAAACGATTTTTTTCACATTTTTATCACTAACACTTCGGCTGCTACTGGCCTTTTTGTTTAGAAGGAACAGTCATATTTGGCATTTTCAAAGGTTAACGGTAAGTTAAATAACTATTTTATTCATTAATAGCGTTTTCGATTGACGGCACTAGTGCGTACTCAGAATATCTGTATCTCGTGTTATTACATGTGGTTAAAAGAAGATGCAAATACACTGAGTGCAAGCCGTGCAGGTGAATCGAAAACGCTATAAGATATCAACCTGAAATAAAAAAAAAACCATCTTAATCTACATGAAACCATCTACAATTCATGTTATGACCAAACATTTGTTAGGTTTTAAGGAAATAAACTAAAACTTGATTAGAAAATCGTGTTTCGATTAGAATAAATTAACGAATTGAGAATAATTTTTTTCATAGAAGGGATGAAAACACTATTTTTCCCCACAAAGATAAAATTAGACATGCTATTAAAATTTGAAATTATTCACATCCATCCTTAAGGTTTTATGAGCCTTCAAATATTGAGATTGAATTGAAGAATAGAATGCTCGTTAAGAAATTAGTTTTTTTTTTAATACTAAATCACCTTCTCACCCTTATAATAATCAAAAGATTTATAAAGGAATATTTATTAAAATAAAATAAATCGATCTTGTTTAGGTAGGTAGCACTTTTTGGATTTTGGGTCTTTTGAGTGCTTCATGTTGAATTTACGGATTCATCTAACTATTTTTTATTACTATTAATATGAAGTTTCAATAGAAGATAAAATTATTAGAAACTAATAGCGTTTTCGATTCACTGCTCTAGAATATTCAAGATCTATTAGTTTGTTCTCGTCTTTTACAATACAATAGAATGAACGAGTTAAAACTGTAAAAAGTGTAGAACAAACGAACAAACTTTCAGAGTATGTATTTTCATCTTGTATTAACCTTATGTAACCATGTAATAAGATAGAGATACTCAGAGTGCTCTGAAGCTATAATTCGAAAACGCTATTAGACTTTTGAAAAATGTGAGTTAAAAAGTCAATGATAAAATCCTGGATTAAACCCTATTACCTTGCATAATAACATTGCCAACAATAGAATGTTTTACTTGTGCAATAAATTAAAACAAGTTAAGTTATCGTAATTTTCTGTTTGTTAAAACGAATTTACGTTCATATGAATTGGGTCGCACTTTACCTACGCCACTGATGTTTGCACATGGACACGAATCACAAAATCGATATTTTTAACTAAAACATTACATTTAGAAAATATTTTTTAATCATTCAAAGTAAAAATACGTTCCTAAGATATCTATTAATTTAAAGTGCTCATTTTGGCTGCAAAATCCAATACTTTCGTTCAAATCTACGTAAACAAATGTAATTACATTTATAAATTCTGGAGTGCTTAAAGAGAAATCTGGAAAATTGATTGATTGATGAATAATTTAAAGTCCGTTGAATTAAGACGACTTTTTATGCATTAAAGATGATATTTTTCTTATTTTTTAGCAATATTGTGCTTTATAACCGCCGACTTCGTACACAATGCGGTCAATTATCGATCGGAAAATTACATGTAAATCTTTTGTAGCGCAAACAAAACGACCCTTGTCTGTGGCCCTGGCACATGTTCTTAAACTTGTAAATCTTGCAAAATCGTGCACCGAATGCAAAAAGCACCAAATTTTGCATACTTACGGCGCCTGCGACCCGGTGAAAGGAATTGACTCCTAGATCAGAGAAGGAATGTTGTGGTAGTTTTTCATATTTGGTATTGCTGGTAGAGTTTTTCATATTTTTTGATGCACAGTTTTGTTACACACATAAGCATAAACACATCTCAGCGGCTTAAACTAGACTGACAAACTGACACATTTGTAAACGACATTGCAGGAGTAATTTGACATAAAGTATACGTGCTGACACCTGATGGCTCTTCTCGAAATTATTTAGCCCGGGAAATTAAAAATTTATTTAGAAGTAATATTTGGTTCCTCTGCAAACAAGATTAAAGTTTCCTGACTCACCCAATAAATCCTGCCAAAGTCAGTTCCCGTCCATCGTCTGAAATCGATTTCCACTCTTTTTACGGTTCTTTGTGAGAGCAGCATTTTTGACTCTTGTTTGTTTACAGTAAACCACTTTCGCTTCGTAAAAGATCGTTAAATTAAGGGCATTATGAGTTGAGTAATTTTTTTATCGACGTGACCTTCGGCTTTGTAGATAAGACTGCACTTGCCGGCGATTTTGAATTTTAAAATGACATCTTTCAGTGATATTTCGATCCGCTAGGCGTTAGGTTGCCGCACCTGGAATCGATCTTCAAATGTCGAAACCAACAACAAAAACTGCAAGAAAAATTAAATTTTTCTGTATGTATTCACTCTTAAGAAAAGCTAATCGCCCCATATAAATTCAAATTTTATAATCTGCAATTAATTTAAGTAAGTAGTCCTTCTGTAGATTCACTAAATAATTGAGGTTAGGTAAATTTTATAGATATGGATTCTCCAAAAGATACTCCAAAGAAGATCTACCCAACAGCTGAGGAGTTGGGTAAGATAAATTTAGTCGTGCACTGTCCGGAGGAGGGATGCTCTAATATTTTTGCATCTGAATCAAATTTGACCCTTCATTTGGCCAAGACCCATAAAAAAGAGCACCTCTTGAAGACTGATAACGTTCCGAAAGAGTATTACTGCCCGGAGCATACCTGCACATATAACGTCACAAAATTTTTCAAGAACTTGAAACTTTTAAAACAGCACTTTCTGAAAGTCCACGGTGAAAAGTCATTTTCTTGTGAAACTTGTGACATGAAGTTTTCCACACAAGCTGCGAAAAACAGTCACTCTGAATACTGTGGAGTCAAATTTACCTGTTGTGAATGCCCCTCTTCTTACCCTTGCTACGAATCTCTCACCACTCATGGACGACGGAAAAAACATAAAATATTAGAGAAGATATTTTACAAAAGTAAAGATCTAAGAGGTCCTATTGTGGTAAAATCCAGCAGCATTACGAATTTGCCCAACACCGAGTCAAAACAGTGCTTTATTCTACCAAAAGGATCAACAAGCCTGCAAGTATTAAACACTTTTAAACTTCAAAATTCCATGACTTTTGAGAAAGGTAGTCAGACTGATATTTGTGCTGAGGTCCCAAAAAAAACCAAGCGTACTCAGATAGATAAAAAATTGCATAACCTGCATAATTCTCGTGAAACTCAAACGTTGACCAATAAGAAGCCAAGGTTAGCAGCGGAAACACAAACAATCGGGGATTATGTGTCTAAAAAAATTGACTTAAGTGATGTGCTTAGTACTTCTGATGAAAGTTTAAACCGAAAAAGCATTAAAACTCAAACGAAAGCAGTTGACTCAACTACAAAGTCATGTAATACTTCGTTCAAAATCGATGACTTCGAATTTAATTATGAGAGTAACATCCAACAGAATTCTTCAGGCACACAAACAGTGACTGATATACCAACGGAATTATTTTACTCAATATCTACGGCAACTCATGATTCTACTCATACAGACACTGCAGACTTGAGCTTTGAATTTATGCACTCCAGTTCTCAAACAAGTTTCAAGGATGAAATTGATTTGTTTGACTCAGAGAATTTTTTTAATTGCAATTCAGAAACGCAAACTGATTTTATGTCGATATTAAGCTCTGATTACTGTTCAAACATCTGCACCCAAACTTGCGATGATATTTTGCTCAGTAATCTGGAATTTAACAATATTCACACGCAGACCATCTTGGACGATATGCTGAAGTCAGTAGAGAGTCAAACGGTGATGTCATCGCATGGACTGAAGAATTTGTTGACTTGCTGTGACATGGCTAACATGGAAACACAGACCGACATTGAATATAAACAGATGTTGGAGGAAATTAATGCTTGACTGTAATGTTCATTTTAAGTTTGTTTTTGCTTTTAGTTTGCTTTTTTCTTCTTGGATTGATTACGAAAATGTATTATCTGAAAAGTTTTCGACATTTTGAAGTTTTTCTGCATGTATAATGCTTAATAAAAATTGACAATTTGTAATAAAATAACTGAAATTACTTGAGTAAAAAGAATTAATTAATCACATATTTAATTGAGACCGATGAAGGTAAATTTTCCATTTCATTATGTAAAGTTAGGATTCAAATTTGAATTATATCTAACTAACCTGGTGTTAGCTGATACATTTTGCGTTTTTTTTTTTTAAATATACATAGTTTAAAATGGAATCCTTCCAGATGTTTTTCCACGAGTACTTTCGAATTTATTTTATAATTGAATATATGAGATTAAAAAGGGCTCAAGTCCGAAATTTTTGAAAATCAATTTATTACGCATACTTAAACTTTATGTACTTGTCCTATTATTTAATGGAAAAAAACTCAAGTTTGGTATTGAAGCCGGATATAATAACGGTTAGAAAATACATTTTAAACGAACATGGACCTAAGTCCAGGATTTGGGTCTGTTTTGTTCTGGCACAGCTATCTAGACTCATTGAGTCAAATGAAAAAAACGAAGCAAATGCTTTTACTATATACAGTGTGTCTCAAAATGTTTTATACAAATGGAGAAAAAGTTTATCTTACATTTCACAAAAAAAACTATTCTTTATAAAAAGCTCTGCATGACTTGTAGATCCATAATCAGGTACAAAATTTTTAAAAAATTGGCTGGAATACAGGGAAAATAAAAAATAATGATTTGGACGGAGAGCAAAATACGTTCAAACTGTAGTGGAGAAGCAAAATGTTCATTAAAATTGTGATTAAATAGCAAAAAATTATGCACTCTTGTAGATTATTGATATTCCCAGATAAAAATTGATAAAGAAGGTTATCAATGTTTTATAAAAATAAATTATCTAACAATTGCTGAGGTGTTTAATTTTTAATTTTTATCTGGGAATATCAATAATCTACAAGTGTGTATAATTTTCTGCTATTTAATTACAATTTCAATGAACATTTTGCTTCTCCACTACAGTTTGAACGTATTTTGCCCTCCGTCCAAATCATTATTTTTTATTTTCCCTGTATTCCAGCCAATTTTTAAAAAAAATTGTACCTGATTATGGGTCTACAAGTCATGCAGAGCTTTTTATAAAGAATAGTTTTTTTTGTGAAATGTAAGATAAACTTTTTCTCCATTTGTATAAAACTTTTTGGGACACACTGTATATTGTATATGTTATAATTTTTTTTAAAGCTTAAATACGTGGAAAAATTTCGAATGCAAATCATTATTCGATTCTATTTATTAAAATTTTTACTACGTTACAGGCAGAATTATTTAGAATTTCATTTTTCTTCAAATATTTGCAGTTTTCATTGAAAAATTTGAAGTAAACGCATTGCTTCGTTTTATTCATCTGGCCCATTAGATATTGTTGTTTCTGCATACGCAATGGTCTCTGATAGCGAAATAACGCCTAAAAAACGACGGCAACCTGCCAGAGCTGTGCGAGTACTTACTGTTACAAATACAAGTCAATTACAAGCACAAGCACTTTTGGACTCGTACTTGTGCTTAAGCACAATTAATTACAATTGTGCTTAGTACTTGTACTTGTATTTATACTTGTGCTTATTACCGCAAGTACACTTCACAGCTGTGCGTATACTTATGGTTATACGTACAGTCGTAGAAGTATTAAAATGTTAATGTTAACATTTACAAAATAACGCAAGATAAATAAAAATGAGATTGTCCAAAGTTGCAATTAGTTTTAGAATATAATGAGATTGTTTTTCCATAGTTAGGTACTTGCAATTAGTTTTAGAATCAACAAATGCACATAATATATCTATCGCTGAGTTATTTTTATTTTCCGCATATTCCTTGATGATGCGATACGTATATGTACATATCTAGAGAGACGCGGCCTATCTGCGTGACAAAATATTGATGCTTCATAGTCTGGCCGGCAGCGAGTCGTTCCCCCACTAATAAGTATTTATAAGCACGAGTCCAAATACAATTACTTTTGGATTTGTGCTTGTATTTAAGTGCAATTAAGCACTATTGTACTTGTGCTTGTTGTATTTATAAGTAGTACTTGGCACAGCTCTGCAACCTGCGATGGCGGAAAAATTCAAAATGTGGGTTTTAGGCTTGCGACTTTCTTCACTTTTAAAATCCATTTCACCAGAAAATGAAATGAATTAAGAAGAAGCAAATAATTCAGATTATGAAAAATGAGATTAAATGTTAATATTAATTACCGTGGTTAATTTACCGAATAATAATAATAATAATATATTGATACGAAAGAAATACAAAAAAAGAACAAATGTAGTTTTAATTTTCCCCTATTATTAATATTTATACATATAATTAATTTATTAATTATAATTATTATAATTTATTAATAAAATTTAGTTGGATGTCCAGTCAAAATAGTTTTCAAAATAAAAGTGGCCCAAGTCCATGTATGTTTGTCTATTATTTCTAGTAATGTTCCAAAAATTTCAATACAGTTTTTCTGTCGTTATATTATTCAAGTATATAGAAATGTAATATACTCAAAGTTGAAGGAAGAATTTTGCATATTAAGAAAATAACAGGTTTTAAAAATCTTTATTCTCATTTTCTCATAATCATTCCAGCTGGACTTGGGTCCCTTTTATTCTCATATATTCAATTGTGCCATCAAGTTATTAAAGAATAAAAATCATGGCCCTGCATACTGAATATTTATTTTATAGTTTACAGTATTTAAGAATATTTTTGTGTATAAATTGTATAAGTTGTAATTTTATTGAAAACAAAAATTAAAGAATTACTGAAGTTATAAATGATTCAAATAACATTTGACCTGATAAAATATTCTGAAATATGAACGTGAGGTATAAGATACAAAAAGAAGAAATAAATAATTCTAGCACTTTTATAACATTTATTTTGAAAACTTTAAAATGTTGCAGCCTTTCCACATTGATTATTATCCCTTAAATATTTTTGAGTAGTATAAAACAATTTGGATGTAAAAATAAAACTGACATCACACTTACATGAAGCGAATATAAAAACGTTGCTTAGGCGAATATGTAGCAGATTCTTCTCAGGGATACAGAACAAGTAATCTAATTTTTTTGTAAAATAATCCTACATTTAAATTAAATGAATCACATGTACACAACCTATTCATAAAATTATAGACTTACAAATTATTTCAATATGTACACTGAGGAATTAATTTCGTTATATAGTATGTAAGTTCTTGCAACCAGTGCAAAAATTAATAGTAAAACAAAAAATAACTTATAAAGCTGGTCCAGCACCATCTTCGTAATCTAAGAATGGCTCGTTACTTTCTTCAATACGATGCATATTTTCTAAAGAACTAGCCATCATTCTTAAATTATCCACTCCAGTTAACAATTGTCTATAAATTACATGACTCAATTATCTACATAAAAACAAACTGATGCTTACCTTAAAGAATGTTCTGCTGTGCTAGCGGCAGCTCGAAGGTCTTGAGCTAATCTGTGCGTTGCGATTTCGTTTGGTAAGATAAAGCTGGGCCCTCCAGAAGCTCCTTCATCTCCCCGGAGATTTCTATTTTGGTTCTTGAAATGATTCAATTCACTCTGTGAAAATTAATTAACTACAAGTCTATAAAAATATTTTAACATAGACTTACGGTTAAAATCTTGATTTCCTGCCGTAACTTTAATATCGTGTTTTCAGCAGAAGTTGCTCTTCGCTAAAATATAATAATAAAAATCTAAATACAAATATTAATATTATTTTGATTGAAGCCTAATTGTACAATGCCAGTTGAAAATTAAGCTGAAGCTTAAACTCATAAAAATAATTATTTCAACATGTTGTTAAGGATTTAAGCTTTGGTTTAAAGTTAAGCTGGAATAATTGTACAAGGTCCTTTTATCGCCAGTTAACTTTATCTATCAGTTTATTCCCATAGTAACTGTTGTGATCACAATTGTGGGAATAAACCGACAGATAACATTAACTGGCGATGAAAAGACCGGGCCTTAATGCAATATTTAAATTAAAATAATTAAATGCTGATGTAATACTACAATTTGTATACGAGTTTAAAATACATATTTATTTTGAAGTCAAGTACCTGCTTAATTAAAAAAAAATTATAACATTGTCTTCTATCACAAATGCATTAAAAGCTAATTATGTTCAATGGCGGGTGGACTTTTGAATTAGGAGATTTTTCCGTGCTAAAATATGTTTTAAATTATTTGTCATAATTGTATTAAATAAAATATAATATTAGACAATAGAAAATAATTATAGCTTGTATAAATATTATTAACCCAGACCTATGTATATGATATGAAGTGATAAAAGAGCAATAGTAAGAATTAGCTCCAGGAAAGTCTTTGATAAAAATTGAAATTAGTGGCAACCAGCATGCATAAAATGTTTTTTAAATGACCAATTTCTAAATCGTTAAAATTATTGTAAACATGTGGAATAAAATTTCTTAAAAAAAGACACGGATAACGTCATTTCCACACATATATTTAATTTGAAATCTCCATTTTAATTTGTTATGTAATTTTCATTGAAAACTACTTTTAGAACATGAAAGTGGTAATAAACAATCATCAGGTACTTACATTACTTCTTTCTAAATTATCCTCAACTTGACCAAGAGCTTTAGCAAGGTTCTGAGTGTATTCATGCTCTTTATTTCTAGCAACTTCCAGTTCTCTTTGAAGTATATCAGCTCGCCTTGTTTGTTCTAGTAACTGCCTTCGAGTGACTTCTAATTCCTGATGCAGTCTATTGATGTCTCTTTCAGGGCTTTGGCCTAATACAACGTCTCCATTTGCTTGTGTCCTTACAGCTCCGTCTGCTAGAAAATCCGGTAGACTTTTTGAAACACCAACTTCGGCACTCGGAGGGCAACTTCTGGAGCCACTTGCTTGTGTATTATCATTAATTGGTAAGTCTAGGGGAAAATCTGCCTGCGGACGTACTGGCAAGTCTAAAGGTATGGGGACATTCGAACTACTATGAGATCTTCTATCTATGTTACGACTAGATTCATGATTCAGCCTGTTAATGTTCACACTGCTTCTGCTCGGTGCAAAATCGGGCAAGTTATCCGCATCGGAAAAATTTTTGTGTAAGTTGTCTTTGTTGAGATAACACTGCTCAATGACTAAGTGGTCTTGCACAAAGTCAGGTAAAGCGGAAGAAAACTCGGGAACAATTCTCTGCTTAGTTTCTGATGAATTGTGTAAGTCAAGATCTGATATGGATGAAATTGGACGGCCATCGCAATAGACCTTTGGTCGAGCACCTTGACTTTGGTAATTGTTAGGGTTACTGCGTAGAAAATGTTTAAACGAAAAGGGATTGTCTTCTCTTCGTGGGGGGTCGATTACATTAGAACCTGCGATACAACCTAATTAAATTAAAATCAGCAGGCAAGATAAATTAATATTAGAGTTTGCACAGTAGAGATACCTGAAGGGGCAAATTCTTCATCAGCAGAAGATTTTTCGAAATTTCTCGACAGATCAACCCCGAGATCTAATTTCACCGGTTCTTCCGGTTCAGAATCATCACTCACGGTTGGTTTTCGGTTACGTATATGGTCATTTGGCCTATTGTCATCATCAGCCATAGTACTTCGCTATATGTCAAAATTATATTTGTAGTTGTCTTGTTAGCTGTCAAATAGTTTGAATGGTTAGGGTACCAATAGCTTCTATTTGATTGGCTAGGCCGGTTCACAAAGGGAAAATAACTTCGATGATCTGCATTTCTCACTGAATAATTTTGACAAACATGTCTACCAATCTAAGTGTACGATAAGTATCTAACTTCGACAGAGTTCCCAACCGTAACATTATCATACTAAAAGCTAAAATAGCACAATTCTTTCGAGTGCAGCATTATGGCAAATGTAGCATAATTTTAAATTTTTTAAAGAATTTCTTTTTACTTTCCAGGCGCACTTTGGGGGTTTTAGATTTTTACAGGAGCCTATAAAGTAAAGAGTGTTTTTTTTTTTTAATCTGGCGTCGAAGTTGGCCATGATGTAACATGAAAACAGACAATAACAAAATAAGATTTAAAACAAATAATCAAAATTGTGGTGGGGTCGCCGGGTGGCTTAGTGGTAGCCTAGCCGACTTTGCAAGTCGTGTCGCTCGGCGGCGTGAGTTCGAATCTCACCAGGGCCATGGATGTTTGTACTGTCTAAGATTTAGACCCAGCTACAAATAAAACATTGTAAATTGTCTGGAATGGTGATTGCCGTAAGACAATAATGCAGCATTGCTGCGCAAAACGAAAGAAAGAAAACAAATAATCAAAATTGTCGGGGTCGCCGGGTGGCTTAGCGGTAGCCTAGCCGACTTTGCAAGTCGTGTCGCTCGGCGGCGCGGGCGTGAGTTCGAATCTCACCAGGGCCATGGATGTTTGTACTGTCTAAGATTTAGACCCAGCTACAAATAAACACTGTAAATTGTCTGGAATGGTGATTGCCGTAAGACAATGAATTTGCTGCGCAAAGCGAAAGAAAGAAAGAAAGAGAAAATTGTGGTGCGTTTACAACAAGCACCTTGTCACGGCCAACTTCGACGCCAAATTAAAAAAAAAAAAACACTCGTTGCATTCACTTTTGTAATGTGTAACTAGTTACACGATTTAGTAACCTTTGCCGTTGAAACCTGACTTCCTTTACTTCTCGTACCTTATAGGCGCCATGCACATCTCTGCGTTCAGCGCCGCCTGGCGTGGTGAATTGGTGATTTGTGAATTAGTGATATCAAAACATTTCTTGAGACTCGTTGCATGGAAATAATATCACTCCTATGACAATTTACGATTGTAGAACATAATACTTGAGCTTCCTGGTATTGAAATACATTACAATATTCAAGTTCAAATGTACATTAATAATTTGAAACAATTCGTATTTTCGTACCACTAATGCAGAATATGGTCATTGGTGGCGCTGGCTTCGCAGGTGCATGATCCGTATAAATGGGACTTTCATTTTTAGGTTATGTTGGTTTCAATTTTGAGCTGTTATTTGGATCTTTGGCGTCCTTCTCCGTGCTTTTCCAACATGTCTGAGGTTGGTAACACTGCTTCTAGGTGAAGCTGGATGGGGTGCAAAATATAAAAAATGACCTGTACAAGTGCACAGTAGCGAGCAAGAAAATTGGTCGCCACTGGCGACTCGCCGGTGCCACTCTGACACAATATGTAAAATGGTCGTGATTGTATTAAGCATGGCCTTCCAAATGAAAGCCGAGTTCTAACTGGCCTGGGCGTTTTGAAAAATTTACATTGACTTTTTGTGCTCGAGAAAACGCCAAAAGTCGACACTTTGGCGCTGGTTACGGGGCACTGAGTGAAGTGCACTGTCATTACTGTCAATCAAAGTGAGTTCACGCAAAAATTAATTAATATTGTAATTACCGTAATACAACATAATTTATATGGTATAAACTTTATTAGATTCATGCACAAATCATTTGAAAGACTGTCATTTTAAAAAGCTTTCGTGTTATGAATAATTACAACAAGTTACATAAAAGAGTTTTGATAATATAAAACGTGTTAAAAAGGGCATTGATAATTACGCACAATGAGAAAAGAAGCTTTATTATACATGTTGTAACTTACTACAGAAATTCTGAGTATATGCAGGTAAAATTTTAATCTAAAACCGTAATAGTTTAATGCTAAATTAAGTTGTCGAAATTGGACAATTGGACATAAATACTCTACCTTATTCCAACGTAAATAATATTCAGTATGCTAAATTTTTTACAACAATAACATTAATTGTTCTTACACGAACTCATTCACCATTCACATGTGACAGAACTGTCAAGATTTTAGGTTAAGAAAGCGCCCCGTAAGCAGTGCTTGGCGAAGCACGCCTGAACTGCACTTTTGCCCAGGCCAGATAGAACTCGCTTTTCATTTAGAAAGCCATGGTATTAAGTATCGTGTACACTCATTACTAGGGATGTTCGATTCAGAATCGATCTTTTGGAAGATCGATCTTTTTCTCATAAAAATCGTTTTTTTAAATCGATTCTGTTTGCAACCGATTTCTTAGTGAATCGATTTTTTCTTTCAAGAATCGAATCGATTTTTAACGTATGAAATTGAAAGCGTTTTACAGTTTGACACTACGTAAAAAATGTTAAATCTGACTGTGATTAGTCGAAATCCGATCGCGTATTTCGAGACTTATTCTTGACACTTGCCAGATTTTACATTAGACGTGATAACCTTAAGTAGAATAAATTCTGCTAGTGATAAATTAATGCAGTGCTCTAGAAAGTACCTATTCAACATTATGTATTACTGTTTTAATATGAAGCTTTCCCTAATCATAGTTTTTACTTGTGTAATAGTGGTAACAAGCGTCTAAATAAAAACCTGGTCAAGTAGGTTGTGATTGAGAATTTTTGCATTGCATTTACATAACAGAATTACAAAATGTAGCCTACTTGACCAGGTTTTTATTTAGACACTTGTTATAATACTGTGTATAATATTTCACGTGTCATTTGGTGGTTTCTTAAATAAAAATTACAGCTGAAATAAAAAAAATCGGGAAATGTCAAAATAAATCGACACTTTTTTTAAATATTTTCATAGTGTGAAAATGGATTTATTAGAAATAGGTTAGAATTATTTGACGGTATGTCAGTTTATAGGTAAATAGGGGAAAGTGGAGCAACTTCGGACATGGGGCATCTCCGGACAAAGCAAATTTAACAACATAGACTGCTACAAAATTGGACATTTCGTGAATACGTATCCTACTAGAGTAGTAGTGTCGTGGTTCATTATTGTTGAACAACTTCGATCACGCACAATCCGATTATTTGAGAAAATTCAAAAATCGAGTTCCTCTTATAACTTTTACTGCAGACATTGTAAGCTTGCGAACAATTTTGAGGTAATATTCATACTATTTACCTCAGACTTGGATACGTTTAGCGATGCTTAGCCACACAAAATAGTAGATTCAAACCATGTGTGAAGTAATATTTTGTCATTTATGTATGTATTTTTGCTACGTGGGGCAAGTTCAGACAATTCAGTTTCAGACCAGTAAAAAATACTTTATTTTATCGGTAGCATGGAATTTTGTAATAAAGATGATTACGTCGTGGATTTCTTGAGAAATTATAAAGGCGGCTTCCGCTTCTGCGACTTACAAGACATTTCGAATGTTTCCAGAGAAGATTGTTTCAAAATTACGTAATCCAGAATCAACACCAGGAACTTCAAAGATACCTTCAATTTGCGAATTTAATGTCAATATTTATGTAAATTAAATTGATTTGTTTAATTGGCAGTATTAGAGAATTAGAATATCTTATAAATCACGTGAATTATTTCGGCCTTATTGGGCCTCGTCAGAGATATGTACATAAAAATTACTTTTTGAAAGGCTAATAATTAAATTATGAACTTACATATTTTTGAATGTCCAAAATCCCAAAAACAAACCCTGAAAGAAAACTTTTTGAAAAACTGTCTAATATTTTGCAAAAATGAAAGGAAACGTATTAGCTTCATCGGTCAAAACAGCAAATTGTGACAGTAAAATAAATAACGTAAGTAACTATGGAAACATTGAGGGAAATTAATGACAGCTGTAGTTCTTGCCAAATGAAAATTGTAAATTAAATTGATTTGTTTAATTGGTAGTATTAGAGAATTAGAATATCTTATAAATCACGTGAATTATTTCGGCCTTATTGGGCCTCGTCAGAGATATGTACATAAAAATTACTTTTTGAAAGGATAATAATTAAATTATGAACTTACATATTTTTGAATTTCCAAAATCCCAAAAACAAACCCTGAAAGAAAACTTTTTGAAAAACTGTCTAATATTTTGCAAAAATGAAAGGAAAATATGTAAGTTCATAATTTAATTATTATCCTTTCAAAAATTAATTTTTGAAATTACGTGTCCGAAGTCAGAACTTGCCTCACTTTCCCCTAGGTTAATTTTTTTGGAAGATATGTATGTATTGTCAAGTAGACAACTGACAAATGGAACCAAATTTACAACTGGAAAAAAATCATTTCCCGTTTTTTTAAAATTCAGCTGTAAATATATTGGATCGATTTTTTTACAACTCGATTTTTTTTTAATCGATTTTTTATATTTCGATTCTAGATCGATTCAAAAATCGATTATTTTTACGTAGATCGAACATCCCTACTCAATACCCCAATCGAAAGCAATAGAAGAAACCAAAATTTCACCAGAGTTTCCAGTGGCGGCACGTACTTTATTTTACAGGAGGGCACATATTTAAAATGTTTCTTGTATACAGGATGTCCCATAAGTAAGGGGCCATACGGTAGCAATGGATAGGTGACCATATACAATAACTTTTTTTCTTCTAATAAAATTACGAAAACAGCATCGTTTGGGAGATATGCAAAAGTATAATACTGAGTACGAACTTGCCTTCCCTGACCTGCGCAACGGAGGGCATTTCGAACACTTGCTATATACTTCACGGTAACTAAGGACATAACAATCGCAGTCCAAAGACTTCAGCAATATGTGGCATTGTGTTGAGCAGGCTAGTTTTACTATCGTTTTATAATCGAATTATCTTCACATTCGCTTACCTATGACGTATAGAGTTTATAAGCAAAACGGGACCGTATTCCAATCGTAATTTCTTTGAAAAGTTTCCCCAAAAAATCATCGAAGCAGACCACTTTTGTTTACATTTGCGGACTCTATATGCACCATTGTGTTAGCCCTCACATTATGGCCCCTTATTTACGGGACACCTGTATATCATTATTATCAAACAAATGCAGTGAATTTACTAAATTGTGAAAACAAAGTGTGTAAGATATTCTCCTCTTGATGGAACTCTATAAAATATTTAGTGAGGGTCCATCTTTTGCAGAGAAAACGACAAGAATAAAATTAAAACGAAGTCCAAACTGCGATAATTTATTAATATTCCACCAAAACATATGAAAATAATATGTGGCTTTCAAAAAAAATCGCGTACACCTAATTTCTGTTGTATTTTAGTCGGTCTTAATTTATAATCTGTCGGTGTCAAACAATAAAAATGCCGAACCTTACATTTCCTTTATTCATAAATTCTGCACCTCTGTTATGTTTGTTTCCTGATACCTACTTTAATAACAAATGTATGCTTAAATAAATCGTTGCTTAAAAGACAAATGAAGCAAAATAATTTTTTCTTCTCCACACACCCGTACATTCACGAAAACTTATCATTTTAGTATTTAATTTTGGGGTGGGTCTGCCAAGTTTTTTTATGTAGAGCTTGTCTTCATAATTGAGAGGCCTATTCAATAAAATGTACGTCACCGCATTCATTTTTGCAGCATTGCAACACAGTACATAGTGAATCTTCGAATACACGAAGTAGATTGTGCTCCGCTGTGGGAGTTCCTGAGTTCCGTTGTCATGACAATCTGATAAACACACCGTCTAATTGTAACGGCAATGACGCGTTCTCGGGACACGTGAACTTGTAGAAGTAAATATTGGTCAGAAATTGCGAAATAAGTATTGAGACTTAACAAGCTAATTTCTTACAATTTGGTCTTATTATTTATTATTAAAAGAAATAAAATAGTGATAAACGAATAAATATATGAAAGCTTGATTAACTTGGGGGGCACTTGCTCCTGTGGCTCCTTGAATCAGCCGCCACTGATAGTTTCATAATTATGAAACGTTTTTGATGTGACTATAGGGACAATGCACATGCGAAGCCAGCGCCACCAATGACCATATTCTGCATTAGTGGTAGGAAAATGCCACGGTCCGTAAAGTGAATAGGTTGCCTTGATTCATCAATCCTGACTCGTGTGACGTCATCTTTGTGCACAGATAGATTGCCGTGTTACTTTGTTTGCTAGTTTGTAATTACCTTTTTCGGACATTTATGTAGTATTTCTTGATATATTTATGAACAGTGATAACCTAAATTAATAATTTTGCGTTTATTTCGCTTTGTGATAATAATTTTTGACTGTCTAGAAAATAAAAAAAATTTACATGAAAGCATATATTATATTTCTACCTAGTTCTATATGATTATATATTTTTATTAAAACACAAGAAAAACTTTAAAAACCACGGGAATAAACTCGAAACCACCTCAAAACGTTCAACGGATCGGCAGCTCTGCACAAAGTTGACGTCATCTGACTCCCCGCTATCACTAATAAGGCAACCTATTCACTTTACGTACCGTGGGAAAATGCGAGTTGTTTCAAATTATAATATGACGATAATTTATGCATTAGTGGTATGAAAACATTGTTTTTAGGTTAATACACCTGTGACACGTTGAAGTGACGTTATTAACGTCACTCTGTAATTTTTAATTTTGCAATTACAATGGATGTTGAAATATATTTTAAAATCTTGTTTATGTAAGTGGACGACCAGCTGGTACTGGCCGGCCATCAGGCGCAGTCACCCTATGCATAACTTCAATAGCCAAGCAGTGTTGCCAGATTTTTCTAGGGGGTTATCGCCAAAATAACAAGCAGATGCAATTTATACAAATCCTGCATGGTGTCACTAATAGATGTGAAAATATATTACAAATTGAATTCTATTGTTTATGAGCACAGTATTTCAGAAAACACATCAGAAGATCGGCAGTTTATTAATAGGTGAATTTTCGCCAATTACTAGTTATAACCGGTAGTTGAAAACAATTACTTTTGTCATTTTGGCTGTCAATTAATTCTCCTGTCAGCTGTTAAATGCACTTACCTACAGCATTTTTGCCATTTGTATAACTATTATTCTTTTCTAATGGTGGGGGTTAACTTATTTGGTTATCACTTTCAATTACTACATAATGGTGAAAATTCACCTATTGTTGGACATGTGCGTTTTCCGTTATTTCTAAATTTCTCGTTTCAAACACGGTGGATTTTAAATCTCCGTACACAAATGTATGGAAATTTGCCTAACTGGAACGTGTTCTTCGCTCTTTTACACCCATTTGTATAAATAAAATGGGTAACGAGAGTGACCCAGCAAACACGGAAGCATCGGCCGTAAGCCGGCTATTTGCTGGCAGTTACGGCTGTATGACGGCAACTTTTACCGGTGTCGAATCGGTACCAAAATTATGCTTTTTAGCGTATATCAGAAACATTACGGAATGCCAGTACCTTAAAGGTGTAGTATATTTTGTGGGAAAACATTACGAATTTGCAGCGCCTTGCAGACACCGGCAAAGCATTTTAAAATTTTGAAGTACTCATTGCTCCGAAGTAATTTAACATTTATATACATTCTTAAGTAACTAATTAAAAATCCAGTTTGTTTTAGATTTTAATGTAAATTACTATAATCGTATAAAGAATTTATTTTACATATTTACATCTACATAAAGTCCGCGCCTTACCAATAGAACTATATTGATTTAAGTGTTGATTTTGCTCGATGAAATGAATATAAAATAGATTAATTTTTCCTCTAGTAACGATTCAAATACTGGCGGTGGCGATAAATAATCATCTGACGCCGCGCCGCGCGCCGCATCTGCGCAATATATCCGTAACGTAACGACCGCAAGAGTGGATCAAAATAAAAGGTGAAAACCATTTTTCATATTTCTTTAATAATATTAATATTAAAGTCATAGACTATAGTTTAGTGTGTTGCAGACTACTAACGATGTTTAAAGAGAAGTGCTGGTGAGTACTTTTGTATTTGTCGCAGTTTAATCACTCAGATATAAATTTAGGTTATGTGAAGAGTGCTTTTAGCGCGTTTTTTTTTAAATGCGCTTAACAACGATTTTCTTGTAAAAATAAAATGTTTAAAAAACGTAGTGTCCGCCATAAACGCAGGGAAATTAAAAAAAAGGTTGCAGAAGTAGTGAATTTGACTAATCTCGAATCTGTAGTTCAACTCGCATGCTTATCGAGAGATTGTTCTGTACAAAAAATTACTAATGTCGCAGCATCCCCGATATCTAATGAAGATAACAACGTTTCTTTTTCTAACACTGTAGAGGAACAAGTAAATCAAGTATTTACACTTATTAATTAAAAATTAAATCATTCTTTTCCTGTTGAAAATGCATCATATGATCATTGTGAAGCAGTTACTTTAGAAAATTCGTCAAATTTTCTAGCACATTGGGCTATAACTAATAATATAACACAAATAGCTTTAACTGAACTGAATTTCAAACAAATACTACAACAGAAGATGACACATCATCAGGGGAGGAAAATAATAGAGGACATAAACAAAAAAAAAGTAACCAAAATCCAAATTATTTGTATTCCTTTGACAGTGAAGAAGAATTAATTCCATCAGTAGCTCAACCTAAAATTAGCAAAATTATTACTTCAAAAAATATTCAGACATTTCAACAACTGCTGCGAGTGTGTCATGTACACAATGTTTAAAAAATGAAGGTAATATATTAATGATGTATGACTTTAGCAAAATTATTTTTGTAATTTTTCAGCATTAATATCAAAATTATTTATCAAATTGGAAAAGATAGAAGATAGTATAAAGTATCTAACAATTTTACAACAAAATCAAAAAAGTGGAGAACAACTTATACAAACCTCTGAAATAAAGAAACTTCTTAGCAAACAAGATTTTGAACAATTAAATGAAAAACTTTCGTCTTCAGAAGAAATAGCTTCTATGGTATAATAGATAACAGAATTCATTAAATAAAGTATTATTCAATAAATTTCAGGTCTCAAGGCTGTGAAAAAGGAACATATCTAACTTAGAACAGACACATTAGGATTAAAGCCCTGTTTTATTTTATAATCGATTAAAAGACCAAGAAATTTCTCTTAAAATTCAACTACTAATAATAATAATTGAGTTAAAAAAGTTTAGGTGCAAAATTGCTAAAAATCAACTGTCAAGTTGACAGGAAAATCTGTATTTAGTTGACATGAAATTTTATTACACAGCTATCTGAGATTTATTGAATCATGTTGTATTTAGATTTTGATATATTTTTTTTAAGGTGGCAGCTTTACAGTTAGTTGGTGGTAAAGACACTACGAGACGTATCCTTAACAGATTAATCATCACTGTTCACTACAAGAAATGGGGTTGCTGAGTTTAAGAGGGGAAGAAGAGAAGTTAGGGTTGAACACAATAATGGCAAACAGATAATAATATAGCTCTTGAAACCAACTGGTCAGGCAGAAATAACAAGATATGTTTTTCCCAATACTCCAACATTATAAATTTACTTACAGGTTAGTTGTTGTTTTCATTTCATCTAAATTTCTAATTTTCAAATTTTAGTGGCTGTTAGAAAAAACCCAATTTGTAGAGAAGCAACGAGGAATGAAATAGAAAAGGTAATTAAAGTTTGGTTAAGAAATGCGACGGATCGAGAAGGAGGGCGTAGCCGAAGAAAGAAAGTTAATGACGGTAATGAATAATTTACGTTAAATAATGATTTATTAGAATTATTATTATTTTGTTAAATTGTTTATAATAACTAGAATTATTATTAATTTGTTAAATTATTCAGAATAACTAGAGAGCAGTTAATTTATATGATATAATGTTTATTTTTTATAAAAAAACAAATGATCAAATATCAAAACAATAAGTGTTCAAAGATATATTATTATTTTGTTAAATTATTCATAATAACTAGAGAAGAGTTAATTTATTTGATGTAATGTTTATTTTTAATAAAAAACAAATTATCAAATTATATGTTTATCATTTCAATTATTTGCCACTTACACTTCAAAAATTTTCCAATGTGTACAAGGTTTCTGTAGCTTCTTTGACCTCGGGACCTCGATTTTTATTAATTATTTCATTATTTAATACTTAATAGTGATAATTAACATTACATAATAGTGATGTTTATTTTTTATAGTATTCAAAATTTTCTTGAGTGTCAGTTTCCAACTACATGTACTGAATTCAAAATAGGTCAGACATTGATGAAAATTTTGTTCTTTATAATATTACCTAATACTACTATGCGATTTTTTAAAATCAGACCAGAGTTGAAATCTCCAGACACATGTCTTAATAAGTTTACTTACACATCATTAATGACAAACAATACAAATTACAGTAATTATACACAAAATTTAGAATTTAGAGATGCCATTAATCAGCAAATTACATCTGATAACAGGTGTAAATTACTTATTTGAAAATTGAAAAAGAAGAATACAATTATGATTTGCAATTGAAGAACAATATTTATTGTGAAAGTTTGACAGGTTAAATAATTTTGAGGCTTGTTTTAAAAGAATTCTTATCTGAGACATAAGTTTGTGTAAATAATTCAGAAAGACATTCTTTTCTATAATTTAGAAAGAATATCTTTCTTAAATATTTTTAACAGAATCTATGTATCCAGGTTGAATCTGGTATGCATATTTTCTATACTTTTTCGATCCCTAAACATTCCTGGTCCGGCTACTTCTAGTCGGCATATAAACATGATCGGCGCTGTTCTGGTAGGTAGGTATATTTACTGAAAAGTTTAAGTTAATGTCCGGTACACTTTCTGTATATTCTGGCCTGCTTGCGGCCAGTGGGACATATCTAGATAGGCGCGATACCGATCTCCGGCATCAGCCCAGTTAACACCATTCTGGCAAGGAGTTATGAAAACTGCATTGGCCCAGTACGTTTGTGTTTGTTGGGGACTCATAGAATTAATGTAAAAGTGCTATAAATTAAACAAAAATCTGAGTACAAACCTCAATTTAAGAAACATCACTAATATAGTAATATAATCAGTCTTTTAATACAATTAACACAAAGTATTCTAGTTAAATAGTATAAAACATGTTCCACATGCATTTGACATGAAGTCGGTCTGATGATCGGTTGGGGCAAGGGGCTATTGTTTAAATTGACTTCTTCACATGAAACGCATACCATCAGTATCCTAACCGTAAATGTATTCACATTACGAAGACTAACCATCCGTTAATCATCAACCACATTTGAAGCTGGCCTACATTTGTTGACTTGCTTTCCGACTTCTATTCATGAAATTCTTCAAACTTTCATTTCATCTGAGTCTCCTACACATTTTTCGAATAGAGTACGTTGTACGTAATGACTAATCGATATTGAAATCTATGAATCACTTTCAAAACGGCATACAAACTTAAATGTTTCAATCCATATATATTTTCTTACTACTGTCTGGATAACTTAACATTCTTCCTGTTACTATAACTCTTATGACAATTTACAGTTGTAGTACATAATAAATATTTGACCTTCTGGTATGAAATTAATTACAAAATTCAAGTTCAAATGTACACTGAGCATTTGAAATGACAGATGTATGTACATTTGAACTGTCATCGTACTTTCAGTCTGTCACTCGTGTTTTCATACCACTTATGCAAAATGTGGCCATTGGTGGCGCTGTCATCGCATGTGCATGGTCCCTATATTGTAATGTATTTCAATACCAGGAAGCTCAAGTATTATGTACTACAATCGTAAATTGTCATAAGAGTGATATTATTCCCATGCAATGAGTCTCAAGAAATATTTTCATATCACTAATTCACAAATCACCACGCCAAGCGGCGCTGAACGCAGATATGTTATGTGCTAGTCACTCTAATCACAACTCTAATTTTTAAAACATTCTACATGATACCGTGTTTCTCGCTAAAAAGGTTCGGTTATTGTGTGAGAATACGCAGTCTGAGGCAAGTGTCAACGTACAGCGAAATGTTGATTTTTGATTTCCACAATTCTCTGATCATTTATAATAATTACATATTTTGTTACAAATTTATAGTTATAGATGTATAACGTAACCATTGCTTATATATGTCTAGTTAGTCAACCGACGGAAATTAATTTTAGTTCTGGACCAAGATTGATAGGGGGCGATGGACTAGAAGTGTAGCACTCCAGCAGACGTTAACAGGTTTGAATCTCCACTCATCAACTGTTTCCAATAAATGCCGTCTTGATTTGTTTGCGCTGTATTGCACTGTGGTGTTGCCGTGTATTTCACCGAGTTTCATTATAGTTGTGAACATAATACTTAAATTAGTCACATTTTCTTCAAATTTCTCGACGAATTTTTTAAGATGTCGGGGAACAAATGTAGTTATTTTATGTGCGAAAAGAGCCTGAAAGAAACCCTGGACTTAGAAAATTTATTTTTCCGCTCGTTAGATTTCAGTGACAGTAGATAAAATAATTTTTCTTTCAGCCTAGTTTCAAACTTTATAAACACATGCCGTTCATGTATTTTGTTTTAACCAACAGTTATTAGATGGCAGCACATTCTGAAGACTAGGTTGACTAACTATTAATACATAAACAATGACGTAACATAACATACATACCATAGGTAACACAGCTTGCGCTTTGGGTTACCTATAGTTACATGCAGTAAGTATTTTAACTACATCATAATGTATGTCATACTATGCTCTCCTCCAGTGGTATCATTCGCTAAAATAGAGCGGTATGTTAAAGTGTTGTAACACAATGATACCGGTATGTCACGAAAAATCACCTCAAGTTTATGAAATCCATTTTTGAATGAGTTGTAATAAAATTCAATCAATAAATGTATTATTTTATTTAACATGTAACTACTATACATTACTAATTCACGTTTTTCTTAGCCCGAGAATCATATGTTTCAATATCAGGGAATTCTTCACAAAGAGCCTTGTATGCATAGCAAAGCCTTGCATATTCTTCATTGGTTATCTCAAATGGTCTTGATTTACAATCAACATCAGCTATTTGAAACAATCTTGGTCCTAAAAATTGCTTTCCTTAATTTGTAAGTGAGAGGAATTCATAAGTATTACCTAAACTAGGTCGAAGGTCCTCTGGAAAAAGTCTTTCTGCTGCACGTAATGAATACTTCTGCCTCATGTTAAAAATTTGTCGGACAACTTTTTCAAACATGGTGAATGGTACATTCACCAATGGATATTTCAATGGAATAAATGTAACAACTCCGACGTCCACTTCAGGTTTGGGCACAAATGCTTTTCCAGGGATGGTAAATTTATGGTCAACTTCGCACCATGTTTGACACATAACCGACAATCTACATCTCTGCTTAGTGGTGACAGGTGCAACTATGCGTTCTGCAACTTCTTTTTGAAAAGTTAAAGTCATAGATGTCCTACCAAATGACCATGCCGAGTCCTTCTGCGATATCGATTTTAACCATCTTATGATGAGATTTGTTGAGACATTGAATGGTAAGTTTCCAATTAAATGAATAGGTGGGGGCACATGATACCAGTCGAGCGTAGGAGCATTCTCGAATCCAGTTTCAAAATTAAATGTTCTAATATCATTTATATCAATGACCATATTTATGCTAGTACCGCAAGCTTCTTGAAGTAACTCTAACGTGGGTAAAAATCTAGGATCTTTCTCAACTACAATCAATTTTTTGGGGAATTTCCTTATAATGGAACGTGTAATTCCACCTGGTCCGGGGCCAACTTCGCAAACATAATGATTATTTAATCTACCAGCAGCTTTTACGATTTTATCAGTTATTCGCTCATCCAATAAGAAATTCTGAGATAACTGACGAAGTGCTCTTAACCTATATAAACGAATTAAGTCTTTAATTGTAGGTAGAGGAGGTAAACGTAATTTTGCCGCTGTTGCTGTTGCTATTGACATATTTACTGCTTCTCGAAAGTCTTTACTGGTTCTTCAAAATCGTCCAGGAAGCGTTCTTGCTTCACGGCATACATAGAATACAAGTAAATACTAATCACTCCGCAGCCTAGTAAAGAAGCTGTGATAAGGTTACTTCTTCTAACCCTCTTTAACTTCTCAACGCGTTCTCTGTTCTGTTTCTCGACGAATCTAATAAAATCGAGGTCCGATTGCTTCAGCTTGCTTAAATCTATTTTGGGCATACGATCGCTATCACTCATTTTAATGCCCTTAACGCAAAATGTTTAATTAACTATAACTTAAATGACATTTCAGTTTCACTAATCACCATTTTCTGTCTGATTTTCTGCATTACCGGGCAGCGTTGCCAACCCTTTACAATAATTTATCGTACCAATTGAAGAAAAATTATCGTATTTTCGACAAAATTATCGTATGGTAGCGGACAATAAAATCCGTGCACATTTTTTAATAATAGGTTTATTTTGTTAATTATTAAGTTTGATTCGCGTTTTCTGCTAAGCAGTACTCCCTCTGACGGCAACTATGTGTACCAATATAATGACGTCACGACTGGGTTAGCTTCTGTTCGAAATAACATTCTTTAACATTCTTTCATATCTACGTCACGTTATTCCAAAAATAGTGTTATACTCGGTTTATCCGACGATCTAAAATAGTACCTAAATCTGTGATTTCAATTCTCTGCTAACTTTCTAGGAGTTATAATTCCCTGGAAGAGAGATAAAACGTATTTTTCTTTTGGCAACATCTTCTGAATCCTTTAAATTATCAAACTAATATTTGAAACTCATATATAAGGCACCTAACTGAACATTTACAAGGCATTCGTCAGATCCTTCCTCCTTTTTAATTGGTAGTTTGAGGGGATTACTTTCAGTATTTCATGGTAACAAAATGCAATAGACGTATGCTAACTTTTAAACCTCAATTACTCGAAAACGGTTCGGTTAACGAAATGCAACAAATACTTGTACTAAATAATCTAAAGAATATTTTCTTCATAAATTTTTTATGAAATATGTAAAAATAAAAAGTTAGGAATAAAATACTGAAAAGTCACCCCTTAAAACTACCCTTTAAAAAGGAGGGAGGATCTAACAAATAATACGCAGTTAGGTGCCTTATAAAGTTATAACTGAACTTCAAATATTAGTTTCGTAACTTAAAGAATCCAGAAGATATTGCCAAAAGAACAATATTTTCCGCCCCTCTTTCAGAGCATATAATTCTTTTATTGTTGACTTTTGGAATAAAATTTATATGAAAAGGTTACCTTATTTTTTGATATTCTATTCACCCTTTCAATCTCCTTCGTACGTTATGAGATATCCAGTATTTAGCAATTTCAAAACCATCTCCTTTTTTACCGGAGAAAAAATTATAGATCATTATTATGCGTCATGAAAAAATCTTCTTGCACGATATTGACATAATAATAATTTGAATTCATTAAGCAGCATTCCATAATTAAATTAAATAATTTACGATGTCAAAGAACGAACCCAGTCGTGACGTATTAGTGTTGCGGGTTGCATAGTTTGGGCGTCATGGAAATCGCGAATATAAGTTTGTATACATTGTTCACGATCTTTTTAGACTCTAGAGGGCCATGCTTTTTTTTCGTTAAGTTACGTACATGGATTTTGATAGAACTCACAATGTGACAAATGTAAAATTCTGACACTTTAACGTCAGTCCCATCGACTATATTGCTTCTTATGCTCTACGTTGGCATGAAGAAAGTAAAATAATAGCATTAAAACAAATAAATTACTTGTGACTTTGTAATACTAAGTCAAAATGCTCAAAATCATCAATGTTTTTTGGTGTCAGTTTTCAAAAATATAACCAACAAATTAAAATGGAACATATTCACTTGGAGGTACCAACAAAAGTGTCACCCTAACATGGCCTACTCTGAGTCTAAAAAGATCGTGAATGGATTATATGCATGATTTGATGACACATCACGGCAAATTGACGGTAAAGTTAATAGCGAGTTTTCGCAACCATCACCTTAACTTACGGTAAACGTTAAAATTACGTGGCCCCATTCATTTTCCATTGGATCACATGATCTTAACGTTTACCGTAAGTTAACGTGATGGTTGCGTTAACTCGCTAATAATGTCCGATAGATGGCATTACACGTAATAGACAAGCAGGTAAATATAGGGGTGCGTTCCGTTTCACGCATACGTTACTTGAATCTGCATTCAATTCGATGCGTTTGTAAAAGCGTTCCGTTTTAAATTTGCCATTGATGCGTCAAATGAATCGGAACGCTTGATATAAATTTTTGTTAAGGGAGGATGACAATATATTTCTAACAGTGATTTAAATGTTCACACTACTTGTAAAATAGTATTAAATATATCCATTAGAATTAAAAATTAAAAAAAGACTAACTCTGATTTAGTTTTACTGCTGTTTCAGCAATATGGACTTAAAATTGTAATCTTCCGTTTGTTAAGACAATTTTCACGAAATCCATTTTATTTACAAAAAGAATTTGCTTCTGTTTGCTTAAAAAGACCCAATCAGTTACTTTAACCTCCCAGGATACAACAAGCGCATCAAGTGCACTTCATTTTGACATGAGGCGTTTGATGCATTAACAATAGTCTCCAACAGGGACTTCATTTGCATTGGTACGTCAGTGTGATGCGCACTACCAATGTTTAACGGAACGGTTTTTGTACGCATTAAACGCATAATGCGATTAATGCGGTGAAACGGAATGCACCCTAGGTGTCTAAGAAAATCTTAAAAAGTAAAAATATGGGAGGCAACTATTATATCTTACAAAATAAATAATGTTTAGAATGTAGAAAAAATAACTAGTAGATCAAACGAGAAATTATCGTATTATTCAATATGATAATGACTTTAGTATCGTATATCGTATGACGATGTAAATTATCTAGTGTTGTGAGTAAAAAAATAGCCATTATAATATCCGGATATTTATCCGGATATATATCCACGGCTATAAATATTAATAGCCGAGTGACTAATTATTTCAAATTTACCGCCAAATAATTCATTTAAGGTTAGTTTTTTTGTGGCCAGTACCAGTAGTTGCAAAAGTAATTGGCAATTAAACGTAACATTGCTATGTGGTTTTTTAAATCTAAAGAGAAAGAAATTTAATTTAATGAAACAATTTACTTGCTTCTACCACATAACTAATTTTATTTTAGTGTTATTGTAAAGAAAAAAAAAATTAACAAATAAAACCGGTTCTTCTATTATAAATGTACTCGAAATTGAATAAAAAGTCAATAAATAGCCGATTATATTATTTATCTGCTACTTTTGTTTTTCTTTTATCCGAATAAATATCGGATATCTATCCAGATATATATGCAAAATATCCGGCTATTTTTGCTATTTATATAAATAGCTGGCTATTTTACAACACTAAAATTATCGTGCCAATACGATAATTATCGTATGGTTGGCAACGCTGTCACCGGGCAATGTTACGACACCTTTAAATATAAAACTACAGGAAGGAGTATATTAGCAATTGGAAGCTCCAAGATTTTTTAATTTTACTCTAAAAAGAACTCTAAAAAATAAAGCGTAATGTGTAAATTAAAATGTGAAAAATATTTTTAACTTCTTTATCTCACTTTATTGTTCACCAGTTCGAGCGAGGCTAGAAAACGCACCCTAGTGCGAGGGTACTCCTGCTGACGCCACAAGCTATATATAATATGAGTGTTCGCGAACGAAGCCCGATATAGACGCCATGCACATCTCTGCGTTCAGCGCCGCCTGGCGTGGTGATTTGTGAATTAGTGATATGAAAACATTTCCTGAGTCTCATTGCATGGGAATAATATCAGTCTTATGACAATTTACGATTGTAGTACATAATACTTGTGCTTCCTGGTATTGAAATACATTACAATATTCAAGTTTAAATGTACACTAATAATTTGAAACAATTCGTATTTTCATACCACTAATGAAGAATATGGTCAATGGTGGCGCTGGCTTCGCATGTGCATTAAGGTACTAAATCAACATACTTCGTATAGAGGTAACGCATTTAGAGATTTTTTATATCTATCCTTGTCGCACATTCCTCTCATCTAGGGATAAAAAACAGTTGGAAATATTATTTGAAGTGACGTTTGTCAAAGTTACTGTCAGTGGTTAAGAAAATTGAGCTTAAATATGGCATCCCAAACTTTTATCGCATGACATTTAATGATTCCGCCCTTTTCGTAAAAGAAACATTCTGCATTTCTCAAAATAACAACTTTTTGATTGGTAAATAACTAACTAGACATAACCTAACATACTTTTAAATTGAAACCAGTGATATGGCGGTAAACAGAATTCCCTAAAACTGTTGTCTTCCTTATTGCACTTGCGACAATTATATTTGTTATCTTTGTTTCTCAATCCTCTCACGAGAGGAATGGGATTGCGTTACCTGTACGGAGTGTTGATTTAGTACCTTAAGTTACCAGCCCCTGAGCGTGATAGCTGGAATGAGATCGACACTCGAGTATAGCAGATGCAGCATGTGTAATTATATTAATAATAATAACATATTTAATAACTGTAAAAGTTTTTGCGATACCTTTTGCGAAAAGGAAAAATAAGAGTTTACATGGAAAATTTAGTTTGACTGTTTGATTAAGAACATAATTCTGTACAACTTTTGTCTTTGCAACTTTTCTCTAAAATCAAGAATAACCGAGCTATATGCATTTAACGAATTTATAAAAAATCAGTGTTTTCGAAATATCTAGTCAGTCATGAACTTTAAGAAAAAAACAAAAACTGCATTAAACTGGGCCCCCAAAACTATAAATCTTTCACCATTTAACCGTCTCTCTAGCTCTGCTAGTCTCCAAGATCTCTAAACAGATCGCTAAACATCGAAAAAAACTCACCCTATATATAATAATATATTCTTTACTAAATTACTACAGTCTTATATAATTAATTTATTTATCAATACTCTATAGATGTTTGTAAAACTGTTGCCAATTTATAATTTAATATAGATATTTTAATATTATCTAGGAGTACATTATTTTGATCGTCAAAATTAGGCTTTAAGGTGCCATGCATTACGTGCCATGCAAACGTCTACGTCGCAGAACTTTGTTTTTCAAATGAAACACTTTTTTTACAATATTCTTAAAATCCCATCCAATAACATAGTTTATTTGAAAATAAAAAACTAGGTACTGTAAATTACTTAAAACTATCAAAAATGATGATGAAAATTTTACAATAAATAAAAGCATGTCATGTGAAACAGGTTTCCTAAAAAATCTGTTTTGCATTTATCTCCGTAGAAAAGTCATACTATGAGGAACTATGAAGTAACTAAATATAGAGAATTGAATAGTGCATAAAAAATAAGATTTTTTAGATACCATACTTCATATGACCCCATACTAGGGGTGGGCGATATACATCGATGTTTACCCAACATCGATATTTTACCCAGAATTTACCGTCGATGTTCGATGTATTTGTCATCGATGTTTGTGATTTATTATCATCGATAGAACATCGATGTTATGAAAAAACATCGAACATCGAATCAGTTCTGAATTCACTTTGGGCACGTTTGGCGAACGCAACATATTGAGTTACTTACAACGCTTTTTCCGCTAAACGACAAACGCTGCAAACGTTCAACCAATCGACAAGAACAAAATACTAGCAACGTTAACGTTGACTAGCGCTGACAATCAACGTTGTATAACTCTTTCATGCCAAATATGATAATTTATCGTAACGAAAATGAGGAAGAGTTCCGGCTAAACCTGCCCAATACCTGGAAATAAAAAATCTAGTGCTCTCTATTGGCAAATAGTATACAGGGTGTTTGGTAAAGGTTCTCCGTAAATTTGGATACAATAAACTAAGCATAAAAGTTTGTATAAATATGTGGGCTTCAAGCTTCGTTTCAAAACTATTTTGCATTTGAAAATAATTTATTATTCTTATTAATCCAGATAATTTATGTCTAGATGGCTATTGCTTTGCTAAGTAACCTGACATACAATTAGTTTGACGTTAGTTTCGACTAGTTAAAACGTTTTAGTAACTCCTTATTAACAAATACAAAATTAACTGGTCAAAACTAATTTCAAACTGACTTCATGTCAGGTTACTTAGCAAAGCAATAGCCATCTAGATATAAATTATCTAGATTAATAAGAATAATAAATTATTTTCAAATGTCGAATATCTTAGAAAGAAAGCGTTAAATTCCACATGTTTACATAAACTTTTATGCTTAGTTTTTATCACTGAGTCTGTATCAAAATTTACGGACCACCTTTACCAAACACCCTGTACAATGGATTACAGAAACAGAATTTAGATCTAAAGTAAAATTTATCCCGATAATCAGTCATATTTGATGACATTATTGCCCGTTAAGTGGTGAATAAATAGTGAGCAACTTTGATTTAAATTGAATTGTAGTTGTCAATATTCAATTTGATAATAACTAACATTTTTGTTTTTCTTTAAATTAATAAAATATGATTGTTGATTCTTCATACATTTATTTCTAATTTCAACATCGATGTTAGCAGACATCGATGTTTGGCGGACGATATTTTTTCAAACATCGATATGAACTTTCGATGTTAACATCGATGTTAATCGATCGATGTCCCATCCCTACCCCATACCAAGTATACCTCCACATTTCTTTGTACTTTCATTATTTCATCAAGACAACGTAGAGAAAATTAATTTAATTTAAAATTAATATTATGTGTATTTTCTTTGTCTAATGCCTGTTTTAGACGGTCATATTTTTGTATCAAATTTATTACGAAGTGAGAGAAATAAGCTACCACAGTAAATGTTGATTGGTTGAATTGGCACTAAGTGACTCACTTCGTAATAAATTTGATACAAAAATATGACCGTGTAAAACGGGCATAAAATACAAAAAATTAGAATTATAAAAACACATATTTTATAAAGTTGTTTTCATATTTCCATTAAAATCATATTATTCATACATTAAGAAAGAAAGTGTATACCTTGAACACCGTTCTAAATATGTTAACACGAACAGTTAAAGACTCACCATTCGCTAGATTTAATTCGAAGTTTACTAAAATAAAAATTTTAATCGTGAATCTCATTTATTTATAGTAGGTGAGTTTCATAATTATTTTCAAATAACAAATATTATTTTCTCGGTTAAATAAATCAACGCCCATTTATTTATAATGTGAACATTTACGACTTAATAACCTTGGAAATAATAAACTTTACATTTTTAGCAACTTTTATCGTCCAATTGTTTTTAAAAATAACTGTGAAATGTATGTATTAATAGAATGAAAAGTTTGTAAGTTTATATACGCAGTCTCAGCGCGTTCTCTTGATAATAAATTACTCAATTCAGTCAATTTAAATATCAATGCCTTATTAATCTGATTTAATACTCTTATATGTGAGCTGGAATTGCAGACACTTGCATTGCACTCTTAGCAGTTGTTGACGAGATGTCTCGTAATTATTTATTTCAATGTAAGTTAAAAATTCTAATCGACTGCAAAGCTCGGGATAATTATAAATTTTTCAGTTCACAGATGCGCTAGAGGGATTCAAAAGTGTTATTCGACTTTGCCAGAGATTCCTGAATGTGATTTCAAACCTCAAAAGTATCAGGTAAATTTAAATTTAATTCCCTTTTATTTTGATCATTAATTCATATTTTTCAGAATGTTTTGTACTTGAAAATAAATTGTTTCATATTTTTTCATTTTAACAATTATGAATAAGTTCAGTAATTGTCCTTTTGTATTACTGTATTATTTGTAACTATAACATACCTGCATTGACAATTTTTAGTGCAATATTTCCTTCAATCTTTTAATTCATTTTCTTTTACGTGTTTATTTAAATTATTTTTAAATTGTTGTTAAAAATTATCCATACCATTACAAAATTGAAATTTCATAGAAAAATTCTATCTAATATAATTTTGTAAGGTTCTTAAACTATGCAGAATTGATCTCTTCTTTTTCTATCATCTGTCTTTCTCTGTGTATTTTTCTTACACCATTTACCAAAGGAGTCTATTTTATTGTAGTTGTTTTTTCTGCAACTGGGTTTATTCTTAGTTCTTCACTTGTTATCCTGACTTTAAATAAGAACTTTTTACACAAATGGTTTTCAGTACATCACCTTGTTATTTCTTTATCCAACTGAGCATCATGACGTTGACTCTGGATCAATTTACCATAATAATAATAATGTATCCATGATATTAATGAATGTATTATTAATTTCCCTTCCCCTCTCATTTAAATGACGTTTCTTTTTATATCTTCGAAGAGTTTTGCGTATAAGATGCCTATACCATTCCCGTTGTTCCATCTTAATGCCGAGTTTTTTCTTTCACTTTTGTTCCGTAAGTTGTCTATTCTTGTTACTTGTTTTTTCTTCCTTGTATTGTTCTAATAAAAAAAAACGCCTATCGAAGAACAGATTTTTTTCTAGACTCAAATAGAATAAACAAGTTGGTAAGTAGTTTGAAAAAAAAAAAAATGTGTATGTTTCTTGGGTACTATACACCATAAATTTATTTTTGAGATTTTGAGATAGCTGGTTCATAATATCTAATTAGACTAGACTAGAAATTAAGGTAATTAGTATCAGTATTTTGAAAAATTAAAAACAATTTTTTAGGGTCCTTCTTACGATCAACTGAAACATATCCGACAAACAAGAATAAATCCTGCCCTAGTCACTTACTATAGTAAACCTTTGGCATTATACCAGGGCTATAAGCAATGGTTGTTCGATATAAATGGAAAGAGATATTTAGATCTTCTCGGAGGGATCTGCACTGTTTCGATTGGACATTGCCACCCGTAAGTCGGTTTCTTACCCAAGTCTTGTCGACGGCTGTGGTCTCTTTCTTTTTGCAGGAAAGTTACAAAAGCTATGGCCGAACAAATGGATACCTTGGGCCATGTGTCCAATATATATTATCATCCTAAGATACACGAGTATGCTGTAAGGCTGACTGATAAACTTCCAGGAGACTTGAAAGCAAGTATCGTTGTTTATGTTGTAATTTAACGTATGTTACATAAGTTTCGGGAAAAATTTTTATTACAAAATAAAGTCCAAACAATTTACCGAAAGAGCCAAACTTTTGATCCCAAGCAGAATCAAACTGCCGAAAATAAAGTTCGAATGCAATTTTGCAAATCGGGTAGTCGATTTAGAATTTCGCACATAATTCTACACAGGATTTTGGCCAAAAGAAAATTTTCTTAAATGCATATCGACTCAGCTTGAAAATATTCTTAGGTAATATATTAAGAGGTCAGCATTTTATTGGCAAAAGTTATCGTTACAAAGGACTAGTTTACCAAATTGATTTTATTAATACTCATCATTAGAATCATGAAGTAATATTCTGCTCATACCTAGCTTCATCTCATTATTGAAGACTTTTAATCAAATACAACATTAATTTTGATACCTAAAGAAGACAATCATCCAAATATTTCTCTGATGTGGATCTATTGAAATTTTTTTTGCACATGTCGTTGTATTAATAGTTGGGAAGCCTAAAATATACATAGTTACGAATTATTCAGAAAATAGTGGAAGATGTCAACTTAGTCTAAAGAGAAATGGAAAACAATGGTTCTCTATCAATTTATGAAATTAATTTCTTACAGTTTTAGGGACACAATAGCAACCCCTTAAGTTAATTAATTAATGAAAATTTTGCTGCTGTTTATTTAACAGATCTAACTTTTTCCCCAAAACCTATGTCACATACTTTACACATTACTACTATAAAATACAAAACGAATAAAAATATGATAAACAACTCTAAAATGTAGAATTTCATGAAAATTTATTCTAATATTTAGCATACAAAAATCTGTTCAAAATGATTTACAATTTAAAGGAATTTACAGTCTTTTTCTATTGCTTTTCCTGTTTTGCCAAATGTGTTTCCTAATTTGTCAAATGACTTTCCAGTCCGTTCAAAGTACAGTAGGCCTGCAGACTGGAAAGTCATTTGACATATTCGGAAACATAATTGACAAAAGGGGAAAAGCAAAAGAAAAAGACTGTAATATTGCATAAATATTTCTTTCGCATTTTAAAGTAAGTAAACGTTAAATATTATTACCTTATTCTATTTTTTTTCAATTTAAAACGTTGTTAATGTATTTTTTTTCAAATGTTTATTGTTATTTACCTAACAAAGTTAACTTTCACAATAAGTTATGCATTTAGTTTATCTATGGCTGTTGAATTGGTTAAATTGAAGCAGTTCATTATGTTTAATCGTTCGTCAATTTAAAACTAATCTGCCTACAATAACTTCGTAATGACATTAAATTTTAAAGTAAAGTAACAGTTGATTTATTTTAGTGATTGGTTGAAATTCAATGCATTCCTTTACAATTTATGTACACACGTTATTGATTACTTATGTCAAGGTAATTTGTAACTACTTGGCCATTATTTTTGCAAAGTACATAATGTATTAATTACGGCTACGTTTCAATGATATTGTATTTTTTCAGCTTACATTCGTTACCTAGATTTACCATGAATACTACTTATACGTCATGATTATATATAAAATCTGCATGTAATATTTGTAATACTTCTTTTTTATTATAAATATGGTCTAGTATGTCTTATTTAAAGAAATATTAGTCTAATTGTTCAATAAATACATTTATTATTATTAAATTAATACAGATAGGTGATTTTACAAATCTATCTACAAGTGAAACAAAAAATTTAATACTGAAGTAATTTAACATCCTTTATTTAACGTCCTTTGGACTTTACGCGTGAGTATTTACCATGTCATCTACTTAACATTAACATAAGTGTGAGTGCGTTTAAATGCGTCCTTTCTCACATATTTTGAAGTTTCGTTGAACATATTAAAGGATTTGATTGTCTCGTTCCTATCGTATTCTTTATGTACTTTATGTACTTTGAAATTCTAATGATCTTCTTCTAATGATTCCTCTGTTTTTAGCTGCTTCCACACACCTTGCCTATTTATCTATTTCTAGATCGATAAAACACATAATTATGCATATTTCGGTGCGTGCTATTTTTTTCTGATTTGTCACCTTTTACTTATTTGTTCAACTTCAACTGTATTGTCCTTTAATGTCGTTCTTATTATTCCATTTTTTTATTCAGTTCTTTATTTTCTATTTTTTCTGCTTTTGTTCTTTTTCATTTCTGGTAGATTGTTTATTTTTCTCTTTTCCTTCTAATAATATTCTAAAATATTACTGGTACTTTTCCATTCACGTAGTATAAATTCTATTAATATTAACGACTTTTCGTCTTTTATCTGTATTTTTCCACAGAAAAATTTTATTTGAAATTTCACGGTTCCTGCTGCATAGAGATCCTATACAATCTTAATGATTAATGATTTAAGTAATTTATTATCAATGTGATAAATGTCACTTGCTGAACTATTTGACATAGATTTAATAATAGAAATTATTTCATTTTCATCAATAGGTTCAATATAAAAGGTTTTATTACAAAGGATGAAATTTGCTGTTAACTGCATAGGATCTAAACTACTCGTTTGTAGTGTTTGTTCTATATCCTTTGAAACTGAACTGAAATATACATTAAATTCATCCGGAGTAATTTGACAGTCAGTATTAAGATCTGGTAGACCTTTTTCTTGATTAATTAGTTTCCAAACAGACCTAGGGTTATTTTTTGCTTTTACAATAATATGTGAAGCTTAGTTACTTTTCTTCTCATTAATTTTAGTTAAATAGAAATGTTCCAGTTTTTTTAGTTCATTACTAAGATTTAAAAATGTGGAAACTGATTTGAAATCTCAGAAAGAGAATTCATTACCATACCATACTTTATTAACATTCTTAGTATGCTTAGTTTTTGTTTTTAAAGGTAGAAATAAGTTGACAGTATTCAAGAATACGTTATGAAAAATATTAAACATTTGATCTGTGTGTGTACACAACCATCGAGTAAGACATGCCAGTTATGACTATTTAATGCATTAATACATTGAGTTATAGAGTTTTCTGAGATATCTCTGTATGTATAGGGAATGCAGATACAGTTCGACGCAGCATTTAATTCCACATACGATAGTGTATTAAAATATTGGTCGTTCCATTTGAAAAAAGTATTTTTTTGTAAGTAAGTATAAGTAAGTATTTTATTGGTGTACAAGCACAATATTACAAAAATTTGTGTTTGAATATCTTCTAGTGGAGTGGTATATTTCAGACACCCTGTAGCTTAATACCTTTGAAATTTTTAAGACCCTTAAAGCCTCAACTACAATATTAGCTGTTACAAATAAAATTGCTTCAGAATAATAGCTGTGATATGATTTGTTGAAAATCAGATTGCAGAATCCAGATTTCTAAGAAAACTCAAAATATCTCAAAAAATGATACAATTCAGAGAGAGGGAAATATATTACAATTTTACATATTTTTGTATGTAGAATTCAAAAACGTGATAAAAAATGTATATAGCATCTCATTTAAAATAAGCGAGTTGATATGGACTTCCGGTATACCGGAAGTGACTGGAAATTAATTTTATTTTATTTTGAAAGATCATTTCGAAGTATCTCTCCTCCGTACATTTCAAATTTTTATCTAAACTTCTTCCTTGAAAACTCTTAATGAACGGCTTGTATAAATACGAATAGCCCTGTATAATAATAAATAATAATACACAATAAAAACAAAATAAAATAAAAACATAATACATCTAAGTACTTATAAAGCTCGGAAATGTTTCTTGCTTGATGAAATACGAAAACAAACAAAAAATAACTTTTATATATAGTAACAGGCATCAAGACGCTGTTTCTTAATTAAATTGCAGAATTAGAAGGTATAGTGGTATTTTTACAAAGAGATTATAAATGGATCATAAAAATACCTCTTATCAACTCTTTTTATGCATTCTCCAATCTACGTTGACTAATTTATACCTTCTCGCGTTTAATAGAAAAAGAGATTGAAACAAGATTTATATTAATATTATTAGCAATCATGTTACAAAATCTAAAAACTATACCTAATAGTATTCACCTTTGATCTATCTTTTTCTATCATATTTAGAAACTTTTCTTTTATTGGGATTGACTGAAAACACCGCAAAGCATAATCTATTTTGTTAGCGGCAATGCGTCCACAAAGATGTTATGAACTTCTTTATTGACGGTCGGTTTCCTTGAATAGTCGAAATTGTGAAGCAGGGACTTGGTAAACTGCATGCTACTATACTTGGTTTTTAACAATTTCCAAGTCCCTCGACCCTCGAGGTCCACCCAAAATAAGGCAACCAAATTCACACTTATGGTAATACCATTGTAATACTTAAAATACTTATTCCAACTGCAACGTAGGATAATCATTGGCGTAACAGAATTAGTTTTGTTAGAATATGTAAAAAATACAATTTTAATGTAATGTCTAAAAATATAACAACTAATGCTTCATGGAAATGAAATAATGTTTCTTACAAGAATAGTCATATAATTTCTGAAGCGGATTAAAAAAAAACAATCCAGGCAAAAGTGTGAAGTGGGTTGATTTCTTTGCACATACCCAAGTGTAGTACTAAAATCCAAATAATTTTAATTAAATAAAAAATCTGTTCACATTTGTTCTAAATTCCTGTTTCAAATTCAGAAAATGAAAAATGAAATAACTTATTTTCAAAATTGATTCTTTTTTTTAATTTGATTTTTCCACTTTTAGCCACGTAACATCGAGTTAATTTTGGCAAATGTTAATTTTCTTCGTTCAATTTTTAGGTTGTTTATTTTGTAAACAGTGGTTCAGAAGCAAACGATCTCGCGCTGTTGCTGGCGCGGGCATATACCAACAATTACGACGTAATTTCTCTATCTAACTGCTATCACGGAATGAGCCCCCAATCAATGGGCCTGACTTCTCTTCCAGCATATAGATACGCCATCCCTCAACCCCCAGGAATTCACCACGTAAACCAATTATTTTTAACTGTCGAAATATCTTTGATAGAAAAATAACTTTCAGATTATGAATCCTGACGTGTATAAAGGCCTATGGGGTGGTTCCAATTGCAGAGATAGTCCCGTCCAAACCACACGTATTTGCTCATGTACAGAAAACGAATGTCAAGCCGCTGATAAATACTTAGGACAGTTGTCAGAAATTTTCAAATATAGCATTCCTAGGGGCCATTTAGCCGGATTTTTCGCAGAATCGATTCAAGGTCTGGGTGGTACAGTTCAGTTTCCTAAGGGCTATATTGAAGGCGCGTATAAACTCGTAAAAGAGAACGGTGGTGCCTTCATTGCCGACGAAGTATGTAATACTTAAATTTTACTTACCTTAGAAACGTTCAATTTGTCTCGCAGGTTCAAACCGGTTTTGGACGCACTGGTGATCATTTCTGGGGTTTTGAAGGGCACGGAGTTCAACCGGATATAGTCACTATGGCCAAAGGAATTGGAAACGGATATCCGTTAGCAGCGGTAGTGACGACGCCGGAAATTGCTAAGGCACTTACTCGAGCAAGTCACTTCAATACTTTCGGTGGAAATCCTGTTGCATGCGCCATAGGAATTTCAGTCCTGGAGGTGTTGTACCTTCATAACCATTATAGAATGCATAAATATTTTTTTCGTGATTCAGGTTATAGAGGAGGAAAAACTCCAGGAAAATTGCAAAATCGTCGGCACTCATTTGCTGTTGGAATTAGAAAAATTACGCTCTCAGTATTCTATTGTCGGAGATGTAAGAGGAAAGGGTCTTATGATAGGTGTAGAAATCGTCAAAGGCGACGGTACAACAGATCCCCTAGAAGCAAATAAATTTTTGGAATTCTTTGACGATTGCTTGTCGATGGGAATTCTTTTGGGGAAAGGAGGAATTTCTGGAAACGTAATGTGAATTATTTTTCGATAGAATTAAATTTGGTAATCATCTTCGTTTCAGGTAATCAGAATAAAACCGCCGATGTGCATCACGAAAGAAGACGCTGATTTTACTGTTGCCGTCATCAAAACTGCTTTGGAAAATATCGCTAGAAAATACAAATGATTTTTTTTATTCACCAAGAAAATACCTAATGTATATACTTTTATATTAGTTTTATTTACGTACAAAATTTCAGCGGGAAGTTAGATTTTTAACCGGAAGTTAGCTTGAAATCACTTGTGCAAAGGTATTTCTTTGAATTTTGTTTTGGTTCGAGAAGTAATAGTCAAGAGTACATATTTGAAAAAATTGTTAAAAATATTGCTAATTTATTTGGCAAACGTAAATACGTTTATCAAAATTTAAAGACTTCAGGTCCAATTGAAATTGATCACGTTTCATATTTAAAATTTGCTAATAATTTAAATAAATTTTACTTAATAAATAAGGTTATGCTGCAGTTTTTGCATTTTTTGCAATTTTTGTCTCATTTAATCTAAGCTTAATACAAGCTTTTAAGTAGTCCAGTTCATTTGTTGGGGAGTTTATATAAACTGACGTTAATTTTTGGCACAGCATTGGTCCTTTCTATAAGTAATGAAAACTATAATTTCAACTAAAGAAAACATTAAATCGAAAGTGAAGGTTGAATTTTATCACTTTTAAAAAACAATTATTTGAAGATAAATAATAAGAGTGGAAGTTACTATGAAAGTTGTATTATATAAAAATATATAATAAAATAACTTATAGTACATTATTGTTTGGTAACTTCTGTATATCAGGAGCACTCGCCCTCATGTAAAACACACCAGCGAGGAGCAACTGCGTCAGCCTGAATTCTTCTAGTGACCAAACGTTCACGGTGACGAAAGAATCTGGGTTCGGCAGAGACAGTGTTACCAGATGGGTCCGACCACAGCCTTTCTGCGGCTGCAGCCGCCCTCGGCCACACTTTTGAATCTATCGAATGTCCATCCACTAACTCGCCCCACATACACACCTAACGCAATATAAAATATTCCATTTTATGTTCCTTAAATCATTAATAAGTATAACCGGCAAACTAAACTTACTTCTCCTCCTGTGATATTGACGTGTCTAGGAATTTCATTTTTGTAAACCGTTCTCCAGTCGTGGTACGTCGTGGAACCCCAAAAACCGTGGTCCAAGTACCAAGCGTCTTTGGTGGAAACAATTAGTCTATAGCCTCTTTTCAGTAACTCAAGCGGTAAATTATTTGTTGAAGGTACCCATGTTTGAATTATATATCTGAAGAATAATTAATTATACATATATATAAAGAATAATTGTAATCAGTAAAATGTGGACAAGAGTTTCAAGGTTTAAATACGAGGATATAGTTTTAAGTAAAAAATACTTTAAGCTTTTTTAATTCGGTTTAAAAATTTTTAAATTAATCAGTGAGTTAGATCTCCAATCATGTTGACTTAAAATTGTCTTAACTGAAGATCTCGTGCTAGTCTCCAATATCAATTTTTGAAGTACAAGATGATAGGTGTTACTTACCTAGAATTGCTTAAATAACGTTCGATAATTCCAGGTTCTGTAAGAGCACTTGACCATACAATTACGTTTGAAATTGACTTGGCATTTCTACTGTCGAAAGCTCGTAAGGCCTTTTCTTGAAACTCACCCCAAAGCCACAAGAAACTCTCCACAGATCTATCCATCCCTCTTTTCTGCAGGTATTGCACTATTTCATCACTGGAATTCCAGCACGGAATATATACCTGAATGAAAAAATTAATTGCTCAATTTGTGGGAGGGTACATAAAAACAGAAATGTTTACTTCATCGCCTCCCATGTGGAACAGCTCGCCCTCAGGGAAAATCTCAATAATGTCTTCATATAAATCTCCAAGTATTTTGTATAAGTTATCGTTTACGGGGTTTAACTGACCACAAGGGGGTTGTATACAATAGGATCTCCATGGTTGTTTATTAACGCAAAGGGCAAGATCGCCGAGGCCTTCTTTGTTGCCCCATTGCCAACCAAAACCGGCGTGCGAAGGCGAATCAATTTCTATTATTATTCTTATACCACGCAATTTTGCATAGTTCAGAAGATATCGAATATCTTCCATTGTGTAGGTTTCCAATGGAGAATATGCACCGTATCTAAATAATAAAATACGTAGGTACATAAATTTAAAGTATTAGGCGTATTATTTTGCCTTTAATAAGGGATATACGATTTGAATACCTGGAAAGTTGAGGAACACGAACAGAAACAATGGGAAAACTCTGGCTGTCTGTGGCATGCCAGTGTAACACATTCAATTTGGATGCAGCCATTGCATCAATTTGTCTTTTGATGGCGGAAATTGGCAAGTAATTTCTACTGGTGTCCAACAGTAATCCTCTGTGAACATACGTCGGTTTATCATGCACTTCCGCTTGTGAAACGATGACTAGACTTCCTTGCACATCACGTTCTTGCGAGTGCGTCACGTGCAATGTTATTAATTGGGAAAGCGTTTCGAGGCCGTGTCTTAAGCCAAAAATGGTAGCGGCATTTATACCAACCAAAATGTTATTGTCTGTAATCATAAAACGATGATAAGAGCAAGTCAAGTCACGAATTATATTTGCAAAACAATACAAGTGAGACCGCCACAACGAATTGCTTTTATGTACGGTTTAAAAATAAGTTCTTTTACTGATTAGTGATTGAAACTCTGTAAACAATATAAGCGATTATGCACTTTCAATTATAACTGTGTTTGTAATATTCAAAATTAAAATTGGAGCGGCTAAGAATTATATCTTTATTCAAAATAATTATTTCGGCGACTTTTGTTACTTTCTCCTTACTCCAATTATTACAGATTACTGATGTATCCAAAAGATGTATACAGGTGACTGTTAATTAACCCGACAAAATGAAACCACGATAAGAAGCGATGTCCGAGAGTATGGGAAAAAAATTCTTTCGACTTTAGTTCTCGAGAAATAATTAATCAAAAATTAGCACCAAAATGACGATGCGCCCCTGGTTAAAAAGTCGAGGAGCAGATGGACGAAATAAGTGCTGTCATAAAGGTTTTTTATAATTTTATGATACGGCGGCGTGGCTTCGTGAACTTGATCTTTAAGCGAAATTTCACAACTCCGTTTTTAGGTAAACGCCCGACGTAAAATACGAATTCATTGATTCTCTTATACATTTCTTTTTTTGTCGGTACAATTGTCATTCACCCTGTGTACAAGTTTTAGATATGTAGCTTTTTGGTATAGCAAAAATCAAATACATTTAATTGTTTTAAATAATGGAAAAATATTACATTGTCAATTTGTAAAAATCTACCTGATTTTGTAATGCGGAGATTATAACTCTCATCTATATCCCAAGTAAGATCTGTCGTGGTTTTTACTGCTGTTAAATATACGACGACATTATTTCCATTTCTCCTGTTGCAATTTTCACCACATTCCGCCAGGATATTTGCCTGAAATATTTCGGTCATCACATTCAAGTATTGAATTACTTTTGGATCCTTGCTTGTGACACTGAACTGAACAGCGCTGAAAATAAGTGGGCATTTACATCGTAAATCGTCTTGTTATTTCTTATTACCTTGGATGAAACTCGATAAGTTCACGGGATAAAACAGTCCTTAGAGTTGGTTGAGGCCAAAGCGCCCCGTATTGACCGCAAGTTAATCTGCAAGTCTTCAGGGACGTGTGTCGAAACGTAGTGTTGTTTTCGTCGGTGTCTTTGAGGAAGCGCTTGCATTTGCCTGAATCGGTGTCACATTTCCAGGTCCAACTGGGAGAAACAAGTTTAGAACAAACAATTAATTTATAAATACATTAAAAATTGTACAGTAACCTTTTTGTGTTAATTACATATGAAAAACCTCACCTGCTATCAATGGGCCAGGAATATAATGGTGCAAACCAAATAACCAAAAGGAAGGCGCAAGTAATTGAAGTTGTCATTTTTCTGAAACGTAATACATTGCTTTGTAATTCCACTGCATAAAGTAACAAGCGTTTAAAATGTAATGTTTGACAATCAACTTAGTAGTTCGCCTATATTTACCAAACAAGAATCCTGTGAAATAAGAAAGAACTGTTTCAGAACTGGATACGCGGAGTTAAAATAATTAAATTAAATTATTATAGTTTAATAAATTTTTTTTTTCCAGTGTTATTTATAACAATGATACTTTTGTAACTTAAAACATTTTGATGTAAAAATAAGTGATTTTTTTAATTCAGATTTTTGTATAAGACTCTTTTTTACAGAGACTTTCGTCAATTTCTTTCAATTTAAGTTCGTATTCATTGTACTTACTTGTAGGTATTTCGTACCCGTTTAACTTGGTTTTATCGAAAGCAAATGCAAAGTATTATCGAAAGTAAATGTAAATATTTTTGATAAAGTTGCGCATAGGAGGCGAAATATATGTATAAGACTGAAAATAATTTACATTTACTTTCGATGAAACTACCTAATTTTAATTGAAATTTATCTCCGCCCACAATAATTTTATATCCGTAGATACGTATTTCGGCAGCTAAGCTGCCATCTTCAGTACAATTTAATATTTATATAAAACTACATGGAATCTAACAGCTACCTACCTACCTACCTGATCATATTATCTATACTACTAATACTATCTAAAAATAACAAAATTAACACTAAAAAATAGTAAAAGAGAGACTGTGGTTTAAGAAATAATTGAAAATTATCTCCGCCCACAATAATATTAACAGTCAAAACCTACCAAAAATGCAAATCAAATAAAACGGAAATGAGTATTGGTC